>JASANX010000811.1:0-23203 GCA_030849745.1 Trypanosoma scelopori
TGTGCGTGCGCTACGATGGTGTGTGTGTGTGTGTGTGTGGCTGACGTGCGGAGGAGCCATCGATGCAAGTCGTAAAGACACGAGGAGGAGAAAAAAGAAAGCCTTCCTTGCAACATCATCGATGCACGTCCACCGGGGACAACTTCCCTCCTGACTTTTGCGGAGGGCCTTCCAGCGGCTTCTCCGCGGAAAAAAAAAAAAAGGAGGACCTGGACGTAATCAAATGGCGCGGAATATCTGCCCTTCTCGTGTTTCCAAGAAGCCCACAACAGAGATGAACAAATGCACGAAAAAGCATGCACATAGCCACAGGTGCAGATGATAATTGATGACGGCGATGGAGGATGCGATGCTAGTGCGTGTGATATAGTGCAGCCGCAATTGCAGTGGTCAAGGACGTATATATATATATATATATATATTCCTCGGTGCTCAAGATCCCCGTGTTGTTGCAGTGTTAGCTCAGCAGAAGCAGGGAGTGCGCCGGATTCTCTTGCGTGACACCCTGTCATTCTGTTACTTCATACTTGTCCTCAGACGTGGGGCAATTCCTTATGTCATGCGGCACTCCATCAAGAAAGGCAACACCAAGGAACCGCAGCGCGTCCATCGCCGCGACCTCAACGGCATGAGGCTCCTCTGAGAAAAACGTACTGTTTTCTTGAGCTCCCTTTGGGCTCCGCCGCCACACTGTAATCGAAATTCCATTGGGTTTGTCTTCCCGAAAGGTGATTTTGGGCTGGCGCAACCGAAGTTCCCGCACCACGTCAAACAGAAGACTAGAGGGGTGACAAGGATTCCACTGATGCGGATTGTAGCTCACAACCTCCACTGCATCCGGGGCGAACTGCCGCCGGACGTCCTCCACGGAGAGGGAGGATGTTTGGCAGATGCAGAGACCTGTCGATAGGAACCTCAACGGCTTGATGGCCCTGGAGTTGAGCTCACCTGTAGTGCAGTTCAGATAGCCGGAATTGAATAAGGCACTGCACAGCTGTTTCTGCGCGGCGAGCCTTGCCGCCGGAAGCGCCCCGAACGCAGCGACTGTGAGAAACGTGTCCTTCTCGTCCTTCTTCACCACCGACGGCGGCAATGTGATGCTCAGCTCACAGCAGCAACTCCTCGCCTCACCAGTCTCAGAGCTGACCAATTCCTTCGCTACAATGACGGCACCGGTGCGCTTCTCGAAGCGACGCAACCACCAGAGCGGGCAGTCATCCCACGGTTCACGCGGGAAAGAAATCTCGCTCTCCGCGCCAGCACAAAATCTCGCCACGAGGTGCTCCTGTATTACCAGAGCCTTGAGAACCACATCGGCCACTTTCATCCGCCGCAGTGCATGCTCCATGACGATGTAAATGGCTTTCTTGCACCTCGCGCGGCCACGGCTCTGAATAAAACCGCGAAGTGAGACGCAAGAGTCGTATCGTACAACGAAATTGCACTTTTCAATGTCCAATCCCTCTTCTGCCACTGCGGTTGCCACCAACAACTTTGTCACACCACATTTAAAACGGCGCAACACTTGCCCCTGCGTGTATTCCGTCATGTGTACATCCTCATCCTCGACAAGAATCTTTCCTTTACCGATGAATGGCTCTGGACGGTACATTGCATTCAGCTTTGGCGACGCCTGAAGCTCTCTGACAATGTGGTGCACGGACGCCCGCGTGTCACAGAAGACAATCCCAGAGGGTGTGATACCATTTTTCACTGCCGCGTTGCAAATCCATTCCAGCAGCTGCAGGAGGAACCGCAATCGTGAGGACATCTGAAATGAGTCGCGGCGATTCAACTCCCCAGAGTTCGTTAGTTTGTAGGTGGGCCAAAAACGACTCCTGAGCGTCTCAAGCATTTTCAACACCCCATCAAGTATTGGCAAAAGCAGGGCGGCCACTTCACGGCTTTTGCGCATACACTCAAGGACACACTCACCCATCAGCGTTTCATATGCCTTGCGCAATGAATCCCCCTCCAACAACACAAGTGCTCGTGAGAGATTCAAAAGAAACGTCGCGATGCCATACGCAAAAAAGTCATATTGTTTTCTGCTGCCTTGTAACGCGGCAATTCGCAGTTGCCCACATTTATTTATGTACCCCGGTGTGGCCAAATGACAGGTAATCAATTTTCTAAGCAATGTGTGCTTTGTGACCCGTTCATCGGTATGCAGTTTCGATGCAATACGGCGCAGGTGCAGCTGAAAGAGTTTCTCCGGCATTGAAAGATGGTACTCCAGTGCAGTTGTTAGCGGGACTGGCACGCTGTTGAGTAGATCAGCCCTTTCCGTAGTGACACTCACCAGGCGACAACGCGTCGTGGCAACGAGTTCGACAAGACTTTTGGGCTGCGTGAATGAAAGCACAGGAGAGGCGGTGAGACCGAGAATTTGTGGCAACGAATCGTTTGACGCAGAATCGCTATCTGGCAGCTGCTCATTGCAATCCCTCGGCTTGAATTCGTGAATGTATTCAATAATTTTCCGATAAAATCCACCCAATGCGTTATGCACCTCATCAAAGATGGTCAGGCTGACTTGAGTTGCAATGGCCGAGTGGTACGTAAAGATCCATTCGTAGAACACGGAGTCAATAATCACCAACGCGACGGACTTGCAGTGCATAAAATCCAACCAGCTCTTCACCGTCTTCTTTTGACCACTGACCATTTCAACGCTTGCATTCGGTATGACCTGCGCCAGAATTTGTGCCTGCTGCTGGACCAGTGGAACACGGTGCACAATAAAGACGATCTTCTTTTCGGGAAACCGAAGGGCCTTCTCTGCGGCAATCGCAGCAGCCACGATGGTCTTGCCTGCGCCAGTTGGGAGAAAAACGATGTTGTCCCCGTGGAGCGCCTTATAATACACCTCCTTCTGGAACTCGTACAATTTTACCCCAATGTGCGGCATTCCCTCGTCGCACGGAGGCGAAGACATCCTGGAAATTCCCAAACAAACAAACAAAAACGACAGCAGCCACAAATCAAAAGGCCTTTTCTTCGTTTACTTTTTTTTTTTCTTTTGTATCTGTTCGTGTAAATGTGTGCCGACGTATTCTACAGAATGCACTACAAAAAAAGAAATACAAAAAAAAAAAGAAGTAAACGAACAACAACAACAACAAAAACAAAAAAAAAAAACGGGAAAAACGTGACGCAGGGCGTTAACTCCACATGTGTGAACGGATGCACTCCAATAAGTGATGAAGACGGCCTACAACAACAACAAAAAAAGAAGAACAGAGATGCTGCACATACACGCACGGCTGACGACTCACTTCAGCTGCTGCATGCAAAATATGAACTGCTGCAGAGTGTTGCGTTTTGGTGCACTCAAACGCGACTCGCGTGGTGTGAAAAAAGAAGCGCGTAGTTGGCACATCTGGGCAAACTCAGTGGGCGACAACTTCCCCGAGTGATCCGCATCAAAAAGCCGAACCATCTGCTCCACATCGTCTTTTGTCAGGTGGGAAAATCCCGAGGAGACCTCTAACACATGTTGCAGCTCCGTGGTGTCGAGTTCCAAATCAACAGGGCATCCGGCGGCAGAAGCGGAAGAAGTCAAAATCGTCCCCGACGCTGCTGCTCCTGCCTCAGTCTGATGCTGCCGGCGCTCCTCTTGTTCTGGTGGTGGTCGCGCCCTCAACGCAAGATTCATCGCGTGGGAGATCGCATCGGATTCGAAAAGAACATCAAACATCTTGAGGTAAAAGTCCCATGAAATGAATTCATTCCCTCCATCAGCCTCCTGCTCCGTGTGATCATTGGCATTCTCTTCGCTACCATCGCAGGCGATGATTCGTTTGAAGTTCTGCAAGCTGATTTCGTTCGTGTTACGTGGATCGTAGAGACTGAATTCCAACGCCCGTATTTTGCATCGGATTTCGCAGAGTGTTGACCAAACCTCATCGAAGGAAACGGAATCTTTCCCCCTTTGCCCCCAAAAGCGCTTGGCCAATGGCAACACATCGTTTCCCACGCTTGACGTATTCACCGTGTGCGTTTTGGTCTCCCATTTGCTGCAAGGCTCCGACGCAGAAGCCCCTTTGCAGTGCGCCTGTGATGGTAGCAGCTGTTCCCGCTCCGAAAGTCGACTCTGCAGAATCCGCACCTTCGGGTCAACCATCAATCCGTTCAACAAATTTAAGAATTCCTCCTTCGACAGATAACTGTCCTCATTATGATCGAAAACCCCAAACGCCAACTGCATCTGTCTGCGACGTGTAGAGATCAGGGTCAGTAGAACACAAAAATCGTCGTATGTAATAGTCCTCCCATGATCCATGCCCATCAGTTGAAGCAAATGCTCCATCAGATTACGAACGCGCGTCGAGATGGGACTTTCCAGATCCCTGGCGAGGCGCTCCCAGTCCCCATCGTCGAGCAGGCACACGCAAGCAACAAAACCAACAGGGTCCAACACTTCTCGATTGTCTGCGTCACGTGTTGCGTAGCGAAGAAAGCGAGTCTGTGGATGGATGGGACTTGATGTGACACTGAGCTTGCTCCGCCTGCTGCGCGCCGCTACAGGCGTTACGTTGCGCTCCAACGCACTCATCTTTGCCCCAGTACCCCACCAAAAAGTTGTTGCCGCTGCTGCCACGGTGGCAGCAGCGGCAGCAGCCCGCCCTGTGGTCGTCATGTGGTTATGTGTTGTTGGCGATACTACAAGAGAATAAAAAAAAAAAAAAGGGGGGGGGGTAGCAAAAGTGAATCCAAGATCTCCTTCGCCAGCACCATCCCCCCCCCTTGCGTGTCGATGCATGTATGCATACATACACATAAACTGGGGAGGTGATATCAGTTTAAATTTGACACCGTCAAATGCACTTCAGGGTAACATCCCTTGAGACTGCATGCGTAACGCCAAATATTTCCTTTCAGACGACGGAGTATTTTTCGCAAGTTACTGTTGCCTTTTTCCCTCCTCTTTCTCCGTTTGCTCTTTGCTGGAATCGGTGAAGCGTGAGCGAAGCTGCTGGAGAAACTCGTCCAGCGTCTCAGAAACAGTGCACATAGCTTCTACTTCCGCTGGGGTAATTGTCAAGTTCGCCACGCCGTCCGCCTCCCCGTTATCCCCGGCATTCAGCGCGGCCACAGCCTCACGCACTCGAGCAGCATCACTGCGGCTCAGCTTGGCAAGTGGTGACTTCCATGCAACAGCTGTTGACAAACCAATGGAGTCTCCACTACCACTTCTGCCCACCGATTCTACCATCTCAGCATCATTATCTTCAATGGAACCAAAGTGCAGCCCAAGCATGTCCAACAGGGCCGGCATGCGGATATAGTCCAGTCGCAATTTGGTACTAAAACGCCCGGGGCGCACCAACGCCGGATCCAGCCGTTCCGGGTGGTTTGTAATCATCACCACAATGCGACCGGGCGTGTCTACAGCACCGTCAAGGACGTTCAGCAGTCCTGAGAGATTTGGTGCGTCGCATGGCTCCAGAAAATTTAGCAGCGATCCTCTGTTCGCAAGCTCCTGTTGAGACACATTGGCTGCGGCAGATACAACACCTTCGATGGAGGGACGGGCGCCGAGCGCTCCAAGTATTAGCTCGTTCACAAGGCTGATTTGTTTGTCATGCGCCACCTCATTATTGTCCTCATCATGGCTGTCCGTTGCAATCTCCACCTCGTTATTTTCTTCTCCTGCTGAAGCGACGGCATGCCCATGATCGTTTTCGCTGGCATCCAGCGTGGCAAAAGGGCGACCACGTACACACCGCCGTCGCACACGCGAGCGCACCAGTGGATTTGAAGCGTCCACGTCGTCTAGAAGAAAAATGATATCCTCCAAGGCAAACTGCGTGCATTCCGACTCCCCGATGCAGTGGAATACGCGGGTTAGAAAAATATCACAGAGGGCCTGGTTAGACTGCAAAAACGGCAGGTGAATTGACACCACGTGGCGGCGGGTGTACGCAGCAAGCGCCTTTACAAACGACGTCTTTCCACTGCCGGGAGGGCCGTAGAGGAGGAAGCCGAGCTTCAACGGAAAACCTTCCGTGGCAAATCGTCCCCTTCTTGCCATAAAGTCATCCACCAGCTTCAACACGTTGCGCTTTTCCGGAAAAAATAGTGTGTCGAACAATTTGTGTTCGCTGAGTGGGTAGCGCTTGAACAACACATGGGAATCGTTTGCGTCAATCCGCGACGGCGGCTGAAGCTCAAGATATGAGCGCCCATCGTGCATCACATCAGGCAAACGGGCAACGTAGTAATCCAGAGCACGCCGCGTGAACTTCTCTATGCACTCCGCCGCCCGCTTCCCACCTGTCGCACGCAAAACAATAACGCGCCGAACACCGCCAACGCCGTTTACCACCTCCCGTTTCCGTTCGTACGTCAACTCGATGCCATCTTCACCCACGGGGATCCATGAGCCCTGCGTCGGCACCTTCACCAGCAAATATCTCGTCAGCTTCTTCCGGCTACGCCAGTTCACACCCTCCAAGTAGTTTCCATCATTTTCTTCGGGCTCCTCCACGCGAAACGGAGAGTCGTAGCTCTCTCTCCATGCATTTCGCAACGGGTCAATAAGAAGCAGAACCGACACCTTATTTTGCCAAACGGAAAGGGGCAACGGCGTCCGCCAAGAGTGATGCTTGAGATAATAAAATATAGCATTCTGCAATAGAGCATTACGGTCTGACAGAATACAAAGTGCCACCGCCGAGAGGTGAACCGTCACCCGGCGCTCCACCACGTCCAAGCGACGACGCCAACGTCTCTGCCTCGCCCAACTCCACAACTCGGGAAGGAGTACATTCAGTGCTGCGCCGACAAAAAGGCACAGTACCAAAAACGCCTCACGACACCATGGAACAGTTGAAAAAAAAAGAGCAAACGAATCCACGAAGGCCCACATATCCCTCCACGGCAACTCATACCAGAGTTCCCCAGCATTTTTTTCATCCGACGACATACACCAGCAACAACCAATAACAACAACAAAACAAAAAAAAATAACCTACAAACCTCATCAAAAACAACACACACACACACACACAAAAAAAAAAAAAACAGGAAACAAAAAACAACTCAAAAAAAAGCACTTTCCACAACTTCCGTAAGAAACACACAAACAAACATAATAATAAAATCCACAGAACAATATTAAAGTCAACAACCACCCCCACCAAAAAAAAAAAAAGAGCATGAATAAAACTGCATACTAAAAAAAAAAAACAGAGAGAAAAGAAACTCCAGAAAACATCCAACACATAAAAAAGCCATACGAAAAAAAAAATCCTTCTTATACGCTCGGCGTCCCCTTGGCCTTCTTGCCGCTCTTCTGCTTCTTCACCAGCGCCTTGCTGATGCTTGGCATCACGCCGCCGCGCGACAGCGTCACATTCTGCAGCAGCGCGCCGAGGTCCTCGTCATGGCGCACGGCGAGCGTCACGGTGCGTGGCGTCAGGCGCTTTGGCTTCTTCGAGTGCTGGTTTGCCGCCTTCACGGACAGCTCCAGCAGCTCCGCCGTCAAGTACTCCAGCACCGCCGCCATGTACACGGCGCCAGACGCGCCAATGCGGCGGGCATACTGGCCGCGGCGCAGCAGCGAGCCGACGCGGCCCACGGGAAAGATCAGGCCGGCCTTCGCAGAGCGGCTGCCGCCCTTGCCGCCCTTCTTGGACTTCTTCGACATCTGCTTGGGGGTTGCCATCGTTGTCTGCAGAAAAATGTAGCTTCGAGGTTTGTCGCTTTGAGCTTCGCGCGCGCCATGGCGTAAAGGAGGAAAAGAGGAGGGATCGTGGGGGTCCTCGCGGCAGAAACAGCGCGCGCTCCTCCGTGCAGAGGCGGACGTGGGGGATGGACGCGGCACAGCTCAAAGGGGGAGGGTGCAGAGAAGGAGAAATTCAAAAAAAAAGAAAAAAAAGCGTGGTTCTATGGGGCCGCCCGTTGGCGGCGCACACGCACATGCATCTAGTCGGTCGTGCGGACGCAGCGCCAAGCCTCCCGGCCAGTCTAGACGCTCGGCGTCCCCTTGGCCTTCTTGCCGCTCTTCTGCTTCTTCACCAGCGCCTTGCTGATGCTTGGCATCACGCCGCCGCGCGACAGCGTCACATTCTGCAGCAGCGCGCCGAGGTCCTCGTCATGGCGCACGGCGAGCGTCACGGTGCGTGGCGTCAGGCGCTTTGGCTTCTTCGAGTGCTGGTTTGCCGCCTTCACGGACAGCTCCAGCAGCTCCGCCGTCAAGTACTCCAGCACCGCCGCCATGTACACGGCGCCAGACGCGCCAATGCGGCGGGCATACTGGCCGCGGCGCAGCAGCGAGCCGACGCGGCCCACGGGAAAGATCAGGCCGGCCTTCGCAGAGCGGCTGCCGCCCTTGCCGCCCTTCTTGGACTTCTTCGACATCTGCTTGGGGGTTGCCATCATTGTCTGCAGAAAAATGTAGCTTTGGTGGATCCTTTTTTTTTTGTTGTTGTGCCAAGTTTGAGATGGATGAAGTGTGTTTTTGCAGATTGTTTGGTATTTGTTGTTTGCATTGTAACTTTTATTTGGTTATTTTTTGTTCCATTTGTTTTTGTACATTGTGCAAAGTTTTTGTTTGTTTTGTTTTGATAGAAATTTTTTGCGGTTGTCTGATGAAGTTGTAAGAATTTACATCTTTGTTTTGTGCGTGGCTTGTTGCTGTTGTAAGTGGCTGATGTCACAATACTTTGCATATTATGTGTGGTGTTTTTTGTTTTGTTGTTGTTGCGTTTGGTTTACCTGTCAATGTAACGGCGTCTTGTGAATTTGTGGTAAGTGGTATTTGTATGTGTGACTTGTCGTTGCTGTGGTAGAGTGTGAAACCGATCGTGTTCGCTGATGTACATGTATGAGTCAGGGTGTGCCTGCGTGTGGTGAAAGGTTGAGTGGTAGTCGTTAAGCTCGTGTCGTAATTTGGGTGGTGGGACGTTGTAGCAGTCTGGTGGCCTGTAGGTGTAAGTCGATGACGGTGTGACGGGCGTGGCGAGTCGAGTGTTGGTGTGCGAGGGCAATCGTTGTGGGAAAGAAGAAGGTGGCGCTGGTGCTTCTGCATTTGTTGCAACTGTACCTGCCGTGAGGGGGACGGTGCAGAAGGAGTGCATGCGACAGCCACTATTTCTTCGTTTCAACCCTTCTTTGGCGTCTGCGTTTGTGTGGCTCAGTATTTGCGCTGCTGCTGCAGGGGGGTGCTGCACGGCCATAGTGAGCCGCACGGAAGGTGAAAAGTGCTGGCGGGTCCTCCATGCACTGACCACTGAATTGCGCCCGTATGCATCGCCTGGATCGTTGTGTTCCAACTGTCCCGATCCCCCAATGGTTTCGGAGCCAAAGTAGAACTTATCCCTGGTGAAGCCGTGGTCCTTGCCAGTTTTGTTCGAGTCGAGGAGTGACTTAAGCGTCAGGCTATCACTTTTTTCCCATGTAGTGGCACCTTTTATCTTGTTGTTTGGTTCATTGCCAGCGACGATATTGTTGCCATGCAAGTCCTTGTTTGCGCCATCATTTCTGGCCAATTCGTCCACTTGGTGGTGAAACTCAATAGCTCGGCTCACGGTGAGTGACGGCACGATTGACTTTGCCAATCGACTAGGCAATGTGAGCTGCGGTGTCACCTCGCTCTGCACGAGCGCAGTGTGTTGAGCATCGTAGGCCTTAAGGTTCGTTTTCCCTGTGCACAGAAGCCTATGTCGCTTTGGCAAATGCCCAGGCAAGTAACGCTGCAGGCTGGGATGGATGCAGGGCGAGTGCGTCGTCATGGCAGAGCCGCTGTCATTACAACAATGTGGAAGAGAAGAAGAAGAAGAAGAATAAAGAGGCAGCGGGGGATGAAAAGGGTGCTGATAGCTGGCGAACTATTGTCGTTGCCGCCCTCGCTAGGGCAACGAGGTGACAAGACAAGAAGATGGACAAGAAGAAGGATGAAGTAACACCACCAGGAGGCAACGAGAGAGTCGTGCCAGTATTTAAAGGCAATGAATGAGTGCCCACTGCCATACACCATTGCATGTGCACGTGCATATCCATCTGCATGTGGACTTGTTCTTTTTTTCCTCTTTCGTTCCTCCGCTTTTAGGTTTGCTTTGCAAAAATACCAGAAGACTCCAGGACAACCTCGTGCTTGTGCACAAAATCCATTAGGTCACGCAAGGCGTGCAAAAGCCGCACGGCATTCTCGTTGTGGAGCAGATGTGCAATGCGACGGCGCTCAATGCGCTCCATGGAACGCCGCATGTGTACTTCTCCGCCCGAGAAGAGTCCCAACTTCCAGTTCGCTGTGCCCATCGTCAGGTCAACATAGAGCTGGCGGCAACCCCCAAAGTCACGTCTACGCAGGTGTTGCACCATCTCAAAGAGGCTATCCACAATCTCCACGGGAATAATCCGCAGTCCCACTCCAGCTTTGACATCACCACCACCAGAAGAGGAATTGATGAGCTCTGCAGCGGCATCCAGATCGCAGAGAGCGTACGCTAGAAAGTCGAACACATCCTGCCGAACACGGTGGAATTCTTGCCACGCTTCCAGCGTCAAAGCTACTTCTCGCCCACGTGTGTTTCGCACCACTTCGGGCAGTGCGTGCCGGGAAAGTAGGTATGCACTGTACGTCCATCCACCCTCGCGAGAGGCGTTTGACGTTGGGCCGTGAAGGGCCGTCCGCCAGTGCCAACACAAAACAAGCCAAAATGTACGCAGGATAGCAACGAGGCGCTCAAGTTGCGCCGGTAACTGCCCTCGAGCTTCGTGGTTTTGGTTCAGCACTGGCTTCATAGCACATATGAGATCGTTTTCTTCCTCTTCACAAAATACGTTCGACATGGTGGTGGCGGAAGAGAGACGCTGCAAGCGTTTCTCAAGAAATTGACAAAGCGGCAGCGGCAACGCGCTTAGGCGATGTCCACACAATACATCATCGCCCTTTTCATTAGATTCATCTACTATGTTGCTTGAGAGAGTTGGAATGTCAAGAACAGGAGCGATGTGCTCTGCACACCGCAGCAAGACTTCCTCTGCGTTGCGACGCCGATCCAGAAACTCCCCCTCTGTAAGGTGTGTCTGTCGCACCTTTTCCCCCGTGGGGTGACTCTGCGGCGGTGGCGTGCAGGGTGCCTCAACTTCCTTTGCTGCTGTGGTTGTCGCTAAAAGGTGCGCCTCCTTGCAGGGAGAACGCTCCCGTTTTTGCCTCGAGTGATTCTCACACGCCTCCCGCGCAGAGGTGGCGTAAATCGAGCTCTGCGGCTCTGTCAAACGGCTCGCAACCTCGGATTCCTCCCCTGCTGGTATTGCTGTTTCTGCTCCCTTTCGTTTCTTACGTTGCAAAAAACCCTGAAGAGCGTCAAAGCTCATCTCGCCCTCCTACCACGTCTGAACTCTCATATAACGCGAGACAAGGAAGCAGCAAAGAAGAAGAGGGGAGACGGCAGCACGATGATCGAGCAACACAGACAGGCAGCGAGAGAGAGAGAGAAAGAGCGAACGAGGGGCACAGCGACAACAATAACAACAACAACAACATGAAACTGATTGAGCAGACCACAGTCCAGAAAGAACTGTGGTCTGGGAAGCTGGTGAAGGGGCGAAGAGGAAGAAGATAATGCGTCTTACCCAGTCCTTCTGTACATACTTGAGCACAACCCCCCAACCAAGAAAACAAAAACAAAAAAACAAAACAAAACAAAACAAATAAAGAGGGAAAGAAGAACAAAATGGAGGTAACAAGCGAGGGAGAAAGGGAAAAAGGAAGGCGCTCCAACGTCAACGCGCCACCCTAATCCAAAGTACATGTCACAACACTCGCCGCGTCTGGAACTGTCTCTGCTTCATAAAGTTATCCCTGTGCCTTCCCCCTCCCCCCCCCCCCCTCCACACACACCATTTTTTCTCCATGTGACCAATAGATTCTGCATATAGAAGAGTTCATTACAAGACATTCGATGGTTTCAAGCGACGCGATGCAGCGGCAATGGAAGCAGCTTCGCCTTCGAATGGCTTACCAAACCGCGGACCCCTTACGACCTCATCCACAGCGGGGTTGTACTCCGACGTGGCAATAAAGCGCTTAAACAGATTCTCTAGACGCATGCGAAGCCCTGCTAGCGAATTCGCCGTACGACCGCGGTGTAACAGGTCAGACTCACGATCAACAAGCTCTACCAACTCCCGTGTAAGCGGGACATCAAACTCCTTGACCGTCCATTTGAGGTGCAGGAGCACGTCAAGGCGTGTCTCGATTGAAGTGGGCTTTTCAGTCAGCGCCAAGTACAATTGGCGTAGCTCCCGTGCGCGCTCGGCGGCCTGTGTGGTGACTGACACAGTCCCACACTCTTTGACACTTGTCATCAAGGCCAGTATGTCCTCAAATCGACGTGCGCGGCGGTCCTTGAAGACCCCGCCACGGAGGGCTTCATACTCCTGAAGGAGCTGCACCTCCTTATTTGTGAGGTCTGCCAGGGCTGCGCGCTTCTCCGCATCGCTAAGCGTGGCGTCAGACAGAATGCGTGCTGCAGCGGCCGCGCGCCATGCCTCCAATTCCCGACGAAGCGTGGCAAAGTCATCGGCGGTGCGCGGGGTAGCACGTCGCCTGCGCTCAAACTCCTCGATGCGACGCTTCTCAGCCTCTTCTGCAGCAGCCTTCGCGGCGATGTTGTCCAGAAAGGCCTGGCGTGCTGCCGCAAGCTCCTGATGTACCCTTCGTGCCTTCCAGACTCTATACATTTTTTGTATCACCACAGCCTTCTCTTCCTGCAACTCGCGAAGCTGCAGAGAAGTAAAGTACGGTTTTGCAACAACAACTTCATCAAACCTTTCATCTGCCTCGTAGTCTGGTCTCGATGTTTGTGTCCGTCCTTCGCGCAAGGTCTGGCAGCTTCGCGATAGGCCGTATGTCTGCGTTTTCCGCGAAATGCCTTCACGTGGGATAGGACCATGCTGTAATTCCGCAAGACTCTTATCACCAGGCGATTGCAACTGCGTTGCTGCATGACGAAAGACACGCGAGTGATCCTTCTTTACACGATATCCACCTAGGAAAGGCATGAGAATACCCCTTGGATCGTGCAGAATTGCCACGGTTAGAATGTTCTCCTCCTTAGTGTTTAGCCATACATCTCGGATGGCTTCATCAAAATTCAACCCACGTCGGCGAGCGGCAACAAGATCGACTGGGCGAATAGTCTCTAGTCGCGCCCGCGCCACCACACATCGAATAAAGTGGTCATCCTTTGTAAGTGTCTGCAGGTGAAGAGGTATATTCTCATTACTGAAGCGTACATCAACCCATAGATGGCTTTTGTCTGGCGGCGGCACCTGCTCGCATGCTATTGTATCACCAAAACGAATGCGCTCACCACGGCAGGTAAGCTTTAATACCTCCGGATGTGTTCCAAGCCGGGAGGCAAGTGCCTCGAAAAGAAATCTTGTAGCAAGTCGCCCACCAGGACTTCCAGGCACCTTCACTACCATGCGAAACCCCATCGGGTACACCGTGGCATCAACAATTACATCAATATCGCAGGACATAATGTACGCACTTTGAAGCAACTGGGGCGCAGGCACACCCGCTGATGCCTCTTTCGTCACCGTTTCCTTTCGGGTTGGGAGCTCCGGTAGAGGGCCATCTGCCGCGAGATCCGCCTGAGTGGTGCAGGAGGGGTGCTGAGGCTGCATAACATCTCCCTCTTCGTCCAAAACTGGTGCATCGGCATCGGCAGCGGGAGTTGGCGCAGGCAGATCCTCGATCTCCTCACGGGGATGTGATACTTGGTGCAATTCCGTCCCAACATTGGAGCCCTCAGTCTTTTCAAGATTCCTGAGCTGCGTAGATTCCCCAAGTTCTGCAGTTTGCTCCGTTTCCTTCGTTGGCAGCCCCTCCTCTTGTTCAACCTGTTCTTGAGGATGGCCATCCTCGTCTTGGGGCACCGGAGAATCGGGATGTCTCGGCGGCGGTTTGTCGTCCCCCGTGCTCATGTGTGTTGCTCGCCCTTGTCACCCCCTCCCTACAGTGTTTCCTTCCGTGATGCAGAGTGAAAAAGAGAGCACAAGAAAAGCAAGAACAGCAGTGTGACATTGGGGCGCATCAGCGAAATTTCACCAGTAATTATTACTTCTCAATTTCACTCTCATTCAACCCCACCTTCGCCCCACCCCCCTTTTCCTCCGACAGTTTCCCGCACTGCAATCATACGGGAAAGCACCAAATACGCCCCTACTAGCTCTTCGCTGCCTCGTCGTAGTCCATTCCTCCACGCCCTGCCAGGAAGGCGAGCTGCTCCTGAACAAGTCTCTCATTCTGATTTGAATAGTTTTCATAGAGGCCAAACCCAATCATCGCACTAATTGTCAATCCAGTGAGTGCACGAATCATCGCAGTGCATTAAAAGATAACGACAGAATAACGCCTGCTCGATTTCAATCCACCTACCCCTTTTTTTTTTTTTTTATCCGAGGTGACAAGAAGATAGGATTTTTCTTTTTTTGTTCTTGATTTATGTATGTGAGAAAGAACTGCCTCGGTGATGGTGGTGGCTAGCTGAAATGGCAAAAACAAAGAAAAAAAACAAGGAGAAAAGGGGGGACGAAGTGAGCCACAACAACAACAACAAAAAGCATTCCGCTAGCGTATTGCGCCATCACATGAGAAAGGGCACATCAAGTCAGAATGTACGGACGATCCCAATGGGATCAAAGCGAAGAAGGACAACAACAACAACAAAAAAAGTAAGGGTGTAATGACATCCTCTTTTCTACCCCTTCAAGCAGAATATGGTACCTAAAACTATCCCGCCCACCTCCCCCCCCTCCTTTTTTTTTTTTGATTGCCTGCTTACATGTCCTCCATTCTGCGTGCAGCGGTCTACTCCTCCTCCTCCTCCTCTTTCCTCTTCCATTCCCAATTGTGAAGAAATGGCAAGAAAAACAACAACCACAACAACAACAAAAAAGAAAAAGGTGGCTACGAGACTCTCGGAATAAAATATGGTTGCGCTTCCTCTCTCTCTATATTCTCCACTCGGATTCACGCGAACCCTGCGGACTTAAGGCACTCCAACAGATCGTTGTGGAATCTTGAAGAATCTCGCGGCTCAAAAATAGTCGGACCCATTTCAATCTTTTTCACCGTCTCGGTGTTGTGATAGAGGTTGCTCAGCGCATCTACTGCCTCCTGGCGCTCAAAAAAGAGAGACGGAGGAAGCTGCACTGTCGTCGGCGGTGGCGGCGGCGGCGTGGGATGCTCATGTGAAACTGGTGGTGCAGCGTTTGCCTTACGGCTCGAAGAGTCCTCTACACGCGCAAGAATGCGCTGACTCGTCCACTTCTTCGCTGTGGTTTGTGGTGGCGCCTTCGACATCTTCTTCTTCTTCTTGGTGGCTCTTATTGCCCCTCTCCTCTTTTTTCTTGCCTTTGATAGTTGACCCTTGAACAAAGACGAAGAGAAATTTTGGAAGGTGAATTTCTCATCTTCCGCCACAGATGTTTTTTTTTTTTTTTTGGTTTCCACTGGAAGTGCACGGCCTTTTGTCAAGGCTTCGCCACCGCGAGCCGCTGTAAGCAGAGAGACAAGCACACACCGATGCAGAGAGAGAGAGTGTGTGTGTGTGGTGTAAGAGTGAGGGTGGAGGATGGAGATGGGGAGCGAACGAAAGAATTAGGAGCTTTTCCAAACATAGAAACGAAGACAATTTTTTTTTTTTTTTAAAGACGAACGAAATGAATTTCGTGACTTCACCCCTCTTCTCCCACCCCAGATCCCCCTCCATCCCCCCACGTTGCACCAACACGTCTTCCACGCATCACATCTTCTCGCCTTGTACGCCATGTAGTCAATGACACACACACACGACAACAACAACAACAACAACAAAAAAAAAAAAACCGTAGAATAAAACGGGAAGGAATGTACCATACGTGGAAAGGACCGTGAGGCCCTATCGCCCCTTTCTTTAACAAAGTAAGGACAAGCGTACAAGAACACCACCACCACCACCATTCCATCCACCCATCTATCCCTCATTTCTTCTCTTTCCTCCAACAAGGGAAGAAGGAAAGAGAGAGGAGGAGGAGGAAGAGGGGGGGAGGGGAAAAAGAAGAACAAAGAGCCAATCCCCCCGCCGAAGGGGATACACGTGACTCACACATGTACAAGCCATTGTCGCCACGTTTCAACCTCGCTCCGGATATCCACAAGTGCCAATGCATCTATGGGGCTCACTCGCTCATCAAGCCTTACATCAATCAACGCAGGAGGAAGCTTCTCAGCAATGAGTTTCTCCACCTCTGTTGCACTTAGAAGCTTCTTCGAAGCCCCCACACCATTTTCTCCGCGGTCAGTGTGGGATGCGGCACGTAGCCGGGGTTCATATAAGTCAATGCGCCAACGAAGAAAACTATATGCCCCGCGACGCCGTGATGACGCTGAAGAAAGCACCTGATGGTCACTAGTGTCTCCAACTAATTTTTCATGCGACCTGTTGCCCTGGAGAGCGGGGTTGCGTTCACCGCGGACATTTAAGAAGTACTCCTTTGCTGACGAAGCTAGAAAGCACCCAGGCAAAAGAGGAGATCCCCATGGTGGTGCGTTTGGGTCACCGTGAACCCTTTCACATCTCCACTTGGCCCACAACTCATAAATGATACGTTGCCATGTGTTACCGTCATGTGCAGTGCTTCCATCGGTGTTCTTTCTTGTACCCTCCATGAAAGGTACAGCCGTGGTCAGTGACAAGATTCTCTGCAACGCGGGGGTTGTCTTCTCGGACTCCTGGAAAGCCCGCCACTCCAAACGCATTATTTCCTCCTCCATCATTCGTCTCGCCATCCATTCCAACTCATCGTCGTTATCATTGTTGATGGCAGCAACAGCGTCAGGATACGATGTCGTGCGGCGATTTGCCCTATAAAATGCACCAAAGGCCCCTGCAGCTTTCAGATCCGCGACTTGTCTTGCATTGAGGGAGAAAATACTGTCTTCCGTAGAACTCGTTGGAGGGGCTCCAGGATGCCGCTTGTAGCGCTGTGGAAAGCTGCTCTGATGAGACAATGATGAACCTTTAGATGGGAACGAAATCGCTGGAGTATTACCGGAAAAGGAAGCGAATAAATCGTCGTTACCATGCTCAGTTGTCACACTACTGATTGTGGAAACGGGAGGCTGTACAACGACAGACTGTGTGGAAGACGCGACATTACTCTGCATGCCGAGGGACAAGGATGTATTAGAGCGGCGTAGAATTGACGTGAGTGGCGCATCAGGCCAACTAAAACAATAAGACTGCTCGTCCGGGAGTAGGCCAATCTGAAGCATCTGTTCCACACCCACAGAACGCTCTTCTACCGCATCCAGAGGTCTGTACCGCTTTCTAAGCATTGCAATAGCAACATACGACTTCCTTTTTTTTGTGTGTGTGTGTGTTTGATTTGACAGCAATCAAAGAGAGAAGTGGGAGAATAGGAGACACATGTAGACGGTGTTTTCTCTCCATTTTTTTTGTTTTTGTTTTGCAGGGAAAGGCGTCCATTAAAAAAAAAAAAAAAAGCAGCAACAGCAGAAATGTATCTTAGGCAGTGAAGCAGGCACTCTCTCAACACATCTGGACGAAATAAAATGACGATCGTGTATTGTTGTTCGGTTTTCGTTCCTCTTCGGGTGATCCCCTTGTTGATTGTGCTTCCCCCAACCCCTCTTTTCTCTCTTTTTTTTTTCTTTTTTCGTGTCTGTTGATCACGTTGTGTGGTTTTCTTCCTTGGTTGCTGCTAGAAGGGATCCGCCACGGCGCATTTGACGTAAGGCAATTATTCGACTAGATGCCATCTGCCGTAATGGCGGGCACATCAAGAAGCGTGGTCTGTGAAGACAATCCAGCGCGCTTCATAGACAGCAGTGAAGCATACGGAATAGAGGTACGATCGGGAAGCACCATCTCCGGATCCTCCGCGAGTGTAAGCACCAAATGGGATGACTTTTTTGTTTTCCATGCGTAGTAGCCACGGCTACGGATATCAATCTGCTTGTCGGTCGGACCAGGGAAGCACGAAATGTGGGCAACACGCAAGTGCTCCTTATCAAGTCCCTTCGCCTCCGCACCTTGTTGTGCTATTTCCAGAGCACGAAAAACAATCTGATGACCCTTTCGCATCGACAACTTGCACTGAGCCATGGCTTCACGAAGGGAGAGTCCACGGATGACACTAATTTCAATGTCGAGCTTCTTCCAGCTGGACGGAACTGCTTTCATCAGCAGCGTATATTGTGGTAACCTCTCCTGAGAAGCGGTTAATTCTGTTTCCAGCCGCTCGCAATAAAGCGACCAGTTCACCTTGTGCATTACACCCTCCTCTTCCACCAGAGCATAGCGATCCTCTGTAACGCGCTGGCTATTTACCACACGTTCCCATCGGTTGATGTCTGGAAGGTTCATCTTGGTGATCCAAACTGATTTCCACAAGCTACGGTCAAGCAAAATCCGCGGGGTTGTGCCACGATGACGCTGAATGGCAAAAGGGCGAATGGAAAAATACTGCCTCTTGTACCATGTTGTGCGGGCACCGTGTCGCTGCGTATACAAGAATTGAGAGCCAACGTTGGAGCGACGGGGCAGGATGTGCCCCATGGCAAATCGAGGAGCAGGCTTTGGCATTGCCACTATACTTCAGTCAACTCTCTTCGCAACTTGGTGTAGCCCCCTGTGTATCTGTCTGTAAAAGCCTTTCAAGTTAGCAAGAACTGGAGGGGGGCTTGAAGGTCCAAGAAAGCAAGAAAAAGAGGGGGAAGGATCAACACAAGTAAGACGTAATACAACAGACTCATTGTCACACTCTACGCTTTCGCTACAAGCACATAATGACAGCTGCTGCTGCTGCTGCTGCTGCTACAGAAAAAAGGGGAAGACAATACAGAGAGAGCGCGCATGCAACTCAAAGAACACTTCAAGCACTACAATAACTCCAGGAAAAAGAGGGTCTGTTTTCACTGCAAAGCGAAATAAGATGGACGAAGAAAGAGACGCAAGAAACTGCAAGCGGATCTCTTGCACCCTTTTGTCACGCAAAAGACAAACCAGGCAAACGCATTTGACCGAGAACCGTGCCACCCCCACCCACAAACACACATACACATATACATTATGTACACATATACTCAGATAAGAAAAGAATTGCGTGTCCCCACCCTCTGCCCCATTTAGTCCTTCTATGGTAAGATTTCAGGCTTTGGTTTCTAGTTTTTGGTGCAAATCGCCGTAAGTAGAAGAACAAGTAAACCAACAAATAAATATACAAAGAAACAAGCACACGCAGATGCACACAAAAACAAAAAGAAAGAAAAAGAAAAAGAAAAAGAAAAAAAGGCGGAGCATATGTGTACGTGTTTGTTTAAGAGAGACACTTTATTTGCCTTCTATCCCAACTATCCTAACCTCTCGTGGACTCGCGAGGCCCAACTATTCATACCATGCGAAACAGCCCTTTCATCCCCCCCCCTCCCCCCCCCCCCCCAATACACAAAGATGTCCGCTACAAAGCCGGTGGCATATCCCAGACCCGCTCTGCTAACGAATAAAACGACGCCTGGAAGTACTGTCAGCATGTGGTGCTTCTTCTTGTGAGAGCGATTTACTTCCTAATCTCGCCTGCGATAGAGGTGAAACCTCCTCTTGCGTCCCTTCACGCGGATGAGAGAAAGAGCCATCTTCACCAGCGAGCTTTTCTTCCTCAGGGACCTCACTACTAAAGTCCGCAGGGTTTGCGGTTAATGGGGTTGGTTGTTTGCTCCTTGTAAGCGCCAAAATACTTTTGAATGGGATATGTTCCTTTAGAAAAGGATGCAACGCCACTTGGTCTAACGACGGTCTATCATCCGGGTTGCGCGAGAGGAGCCAAAATGTCAGCTCCCTTGCGTACTCACTAACCGATTCCGGCATCTTGCAAATACAGCCCAACTTGATGCGCTCCTCCAGTTCCCTGGCATCTGTTGTGTAGCCAAAAGGGAAGCAGCTTGTCAAGAGCACATAAAGAATGCATCCCATAGACCAGATGTCTGCTTTGAAGGCATCATAGGTACCCCCCAAAACCTCGGGTGCCACATACGCAAGAGTTCCGGTAATTGTATGGGAGTACTCATCAACCTCTGCGCAAAAATTGCTTTGCTTGTGCAGCCGGCTTAAACCAAAATCAGATATCTTCAACACGTTCCCCTCAGTCAGAAGAAGGTTCTCCGGTTTTAGGTCTCGGTGGGCCACACCGTTTTGGTGGCAAGCGCGGATGCCAGTCACAAGCTGAAAGAAAAGACCAGCCACCACATCCTCCGTAAGACAACCATCTTGGGAGAGAATGAGACTACACACATCCCCACCAAACACAGGCTCAAGAATTATGTAGTAGTTGTGAGGGCTCTCCAAAATCTCCACCAGCTGAACAATGTTTCGGTGATTTAACCTGCGGAGGATCGAAATCTCAAGTCGCACATCCGTCTCTACACGTTGATTAGTTTTGGGAATGATCTTTGCAACGAAAAAAACGGCCGTTGGAATGTGCCGTACTCGCTTTACCTTGCTAAACGCACCCGTACCGACCGTTTCCAATACCTCGTATTCACCCACTCTTCCCATGGGCACGTATATTCCAATGTCCTAACAAGATCAATCCAGCAACAAGGCAAAAAAAAAAAAAAATGTGATCCTTCGTTTTCTGTGAGTGTCTATGCAAAGTACTTGACGTGAATCTATGTGGCCCGTTGTTTGTTTCGATTCACGTTGGTGACAAGGAAGAAAACAAGTGTGGAAAAGAAGTTGCGATGCACTGAAAGTTCTTCACTAGGTCATTCTCCTGTACACTTCCACTCCATCCATCCATGCTTATATTACAAGCAGAGAACCAACAAAGACATACATATGTACACAGGGAGCAAAATAGAGAGAGAGAAAAGAAAGAAATGGAAAAACTGAGGGATGTCGGTGATAGAAAAGGAAAAAAAAAGTAAAGCAATGAGTGTGGTTCTGGCTCTGGCAACTAGAGTGTCACCTCGTTAATGCTTTGGCAAGACCCACATTCAAAACGAATAGTAGGTACATTCACACCAGCCTGCACAGCATTAATACAACTACACTCCCCGCAACGAACTTGTAGTCGCCGTGTTGTGGGGGAAGCCTGGGGCGGGGGTAGAGCAGCAGCTGATGCATTTGTTCCACTCTTTAGCTCCTTGCAGCAACCTCCACAAAGAACTGCATCATATGTGCCCTCTGGCATTCGGTTGAGACAGAGGCAAGCAAGACATTTCACCAGACCGCGGTCATTTCTTGCAGGGTGGAGTCCTCCAGGTGTTGTGTGCACGGGAAGCACAGTTTGGCACTGCGTGCATGTGTAACGGGAACCTGGAACACGCTCACCAATAGGGTTTAAGAAGGTGCATGCGGGACATTGCACCAAATTACCCATGTGCTGTTGATCTAATGCATTTTGCGGCGAGCGATGTGCTGCTTCTGGACCGTTGAGTTCTTCGTGGAGCCGGCGTGCCAACGCGGCATCGCTTTCCTGCTGCTCCTGCTGCGGGTTTTTCTGCGTGTCCATCGAGAGAAAACTGCAGTTTCGCGCAACAGGGAGCAACGACAACAAAAGAAAAGAAAAAAAAAAAAAAGCGAGAGAAAAGCGAAATAAAAAGACGACATGAGGCTGGGCAACAACAGAGCTCCGGTGGAAAGCAAAAAGGGTGAGGGTCAAGGCTGCTTGGAGGAACGCCTTCACCCCGGCCCCCTGAAAACCAACCAAAAAAAATCAAATAAACGGAGGCTTCCGGAAAACCGCGCTAAAAAAAAAAACCCTGGGCGCCCGATGCGCCAGGCAAAGCATACAGGGAGTGAAAACGGCGCGGCGCGGCGCCCGTCTGTGCGGGTGGGCCGCCCCTTTAAACCGCCTCGCCCCGGCGAGCCCGCCGCAACCGGCCGCGCGAGGGGTGAGAGGTGGAATTGTTCGTGGAGGTGAACCGCCCCCCCGGTGCTGCGTTTTTTTCGTTGTTGTTTTTTTTTTTTTTTGTTTGGCCTTTCTCTCCCGCTGTTTTTCTATTCTTCTGTTTTGTTCCCTCTCTCCTCGTTAGCTTGGCGGTGCTCCGCTTGAAATGATGGGGTGTGAAGACGTCGCCGCCGCGTTTGACCGGGCGATACGCACCATTGAAACTGCCGCAATCCCTCCCGATCCGGACGCACCAAGCTGCCACGCGTGGCGCTTGAGGCCCAGTGAAGAAGCCGCCATCATCGTTCAGCGGTACATGAGTCCACCGCCGCGTTGGGGCATAAAACTTTGTTGTGCATCCCTGTTTTGGGGACCAGAAAAATGCATTGCAATCGGACGGAAGCTTATTCTGAACAACACTGTCACAACCCTGGATCTTTCAATGTGTGACATGCAGGAGGAAGCGGCGGTTGTGTTTTTTTCCTGTCTCAAACGAAACAAATGTTTAAAACATCTAAATGTCAATGGAAATTACATTGGTGACCAGGGAGCGACGGCAGCCGCGGAATGCATTCAAAATTTGGAAACGTTGCACATGTCATGCAATGGAATACACGATGAAGGGGCCATTGCTGTTGCGTCTGCCCTTCGACATTCATCGAAGATCAAGACCCTCAATTTACGCTCTAATCGCATCACCTTTTTAGGTGCATACACGCTAGTTGCTGCTCTGGAACCCATACAGCAGTCTATGTTTCCCCATCTTATGGATGGAATACACTCCAAGGTGCCTATTCCGAGTTCAGAGACTGCTGATGCCGAGAGCTTGCTCTCAAAACACTCAGCATACGAAAACCTTGAAAGGAGTGGATATACCGGCGACAAGAGTTTTGTTGAGGAGTGCGCACAATCGAAGGAAAATGTTGATTCATCCCCTGAGGAGTTTAACAAAACACTTTATACCTTGTGGCTTCGCAACAACGATAGCATCCCTGAAGAGCTTTTTAAGGTACTGGATGTGATTCTTGCGAAAAGGTTTCCTCAGCCGCCCAAGGGAATGCCGAAGAAGAAAAACAAAGTTCCAAAGACCAATGACAAATAGCAAGGTCCCCGCTATTCTTCCAGTTTTTTTTTTTTTTTTTTTTTTTTTGCTTTCGTGTTCCCTTCTTCCCTTTTTCTTCGTTTATCTGCTTCACGGTGGATTACATAAGATCTTTGCGCTACCTCTTCGTTCTAGTTGTTTTTTTTTTTTTTTTTGGGGGGGGGGGGGGGGGGGGGGGAAGGG
>JASANX010000812.1:0-27614 GCA_030849745.1 Trypanosoma scelopori
ATGTGGACCTCACTGCGTGTGTTTGCCCAATCGGCATGGAGTTGTGGTTGTGTTCTTCTCGTGTTTGTTCGACATGTGTACACAACTCTTCGGTATTTATTGTCGCTTCCCCCCTCTACCTCTCTTTTGTTGCTTGAGTTCTTGCCCTCCAAGTGTAGTTTGACAGAGTTGTGTCACTCTGTCGTCTCAAGTGCCACTCCACGGGAGAAAATAAAATAAAACAAAAGAAGCGAAAAAGTGAACCGCACCACCGCGGACCGCAACGCTAATATTGTCGGTCATATTGAAACTACTTTGCAGGAAAAAGTGTTTGGGGTGTTCCTCTTCACCCCTTGTTTTCCTCTCATCGCCAATTGGTCCCGCAATCACCTCCGTTTCTCATCCGGATCGAGGTAATGAATAAAAGAGAAGGGTGAAGGGGGGAGGAAGGGGCGAAAAGGAATATCCACGTAGAATACAGGCGAATGCCACCTAATGTAACTGCCACACCACCACCACCACCTGCAGCAGCAGCAGCAGGAGGAGGAGGAGGAGGAGGAGGAGGGAATGTACATCCCACGGCTAGCGAAGAAAAATTTGCGGATGTTGGTGTCTGCAAGACTACTGGAGTTCCCATACGTCTCTGCTACCAGACCTTTGGACCGCGTGGCGCTGCGAGGGGTGTTGTTCTTCTTGTGATGGGTCTCGCCTCCCAATCTTTGCTCTGGGATGGGAGGTTTTGCTCTTGTTTGGCGTCGCAAGGGTACTATGTGATTCGGTTTGATAACCGTGATATTGGACGAAGCACATTTATTGCTGACGGGCAAGTTACAACAACAACGACGACAGCCGCAGCGCGAGACGATGGCGATAGAGAGGGAAGATTCCATTTCCAACTGCGTCACACCTGGTTTCATCGGCTAGGCGGCGGTGGTAGCGGTGGTAGCGGTAACAGTAGCCGAAGCCGAGGCGGATGCAGATCCACTCTTTATTTTCCACTGGCATGCGCCAGCTTATTTCGGGGTGGTAGACGACTCCTTCGTGAAGTCTACACGCTGGAGGATATGGCAAGAGATAGTGTTGGATTACTAGACGCGTTGGGCGTCGCGAGAGCGCACATTGTAGGCATGTGTATGGGTGGAATGATTGCGCAGGTCATGGCCATTCAACACCCTACTAGAGTGGAAAGCCTCTCGTTGATATCGTCGTACATCTGCTCGTCGCAGACCGTATGGCCGTCGCTGCGTGAGATGATGAGAATAAAAGACATTGTGGTTCACATTGTGCGCAAGGGGTTTGCGGTCCCTTTGTCATCGAGGGTGTGTGGTGGCCGAAATGAAGGACCTTCAGCCAGAGATGAGGAGGAACTGGTGCGCATATTGGTGCAGCTTTTCATGCATTTTGCTGCGGGGAAGAATGCTTTCCATCCCATTGATACTGAGGCATGCATTCGGCAAGCGCGGCGTCTGGTGCGTCGAAGCTCCGATTTCAGTGGTGTTCCTCGACAGTGCATGGCACTACTAAACGCTCCTGACCGTGCAGCCGAGTTGCGGGGTGTCAACGTGCCCACTGTTGTTATACACGGGACCAGGGACCCCATTGTGCCCCACTCGAATGGGCAACAGCTTGCCAGTATTATTCCACATGCACGACTCGTGAGCTTTGAGGAAATTGGTCACGTCTTGCATCCTGCCTTCCGTGAGGAGATTATTGCGGCGCTGGTGGCAAACATGCTACACTCGCAGAAGGGCGACACAACATGTGCAATGAAAGCGGCAAAGCTATGATGCCTGCGGCGAGTGGGCAACACACGCGAAGAAGGGCCTCTTTGAGAACAGAGAGCGAGAGGTGTTTTTTTTTTTTTTTGTGTGTGTGTGTGTGTGTCGGTGTGTCGGCCAATCATGTTGGACTGGTTTTGTTTCTTCCTCTTTCGCGTGAAACCGAGGGGGGGGGGGGGGTGGATTTATATAAACTCATGTCCCTTTCGTCATTGACAGCTCTGTGCCGGGAATGAGAAAGGAATGGCCTCATCCTCCTCTCCCACTCCTCCACTCCCCGTTTCTCCATTGGCACTGCTCAATTCTAACCTCGTGTATTTTCAATCCTTTTATTATTGTTCTTCTTATTCCTTTTTCCGTTTTCTTATTTATTCTACTGTACACCGAGATTCTTCACTTCGTGTCTTGTTACACTCATCGTGGATGCCTACTCCACCGGACATCACCGTGACGGTTGGGAAGTGCGCCAGCACTGGTAAGGAGATATCATTATGCTACAATGCCTTTGGTGACCCGAAGAACCCATGCGTACTTCTCGTGATAGGATTGAACTGTGTCGGCCCCATGTGGCGAGATGCTTTCTGTGAGCCTATAGCTGACGCTGGATATTACGTGATTCGTTATGACAACCGCGATGTGGGTCTTTCAACGCGTCTTACGGATTGTCCCGCGCCTAATATGTTTCGCATGATGCTCCCAAGCTCTTTGCCCTTTTGTGGGCGCCCCCCATACACACTAGAGGACATGGCTGCTGACGGGATGAATCTCCTCACGGCGCTCGGCATCAGGGAGGCACATGTGGTGGGAATGAGTATGGGTGGCATGATCGTGCAGATCATGGCCATTCAGTATCCTGATCGTGTTCGAAGCCTCAACATTATTTTTTCCCACACGAGTTCCCCCAAACGTGTTTCCGAGAGTTGGGCAGCAAGGCTGTGGTTTCTTGAAAAACCGGCCAGTTCGGCGCTGGAAGATGTACTGAATTTCAAATACCGGTTGATGTGTCATCTGGCAGGTCCCTTTTATCAGATGGAAGAGGAGGAGTGTAAGCAGTTTGCGAGAATGCTGCTGGAGCGTGCTCCTGAGGATATCGGGGGAATGCATCGTCAATTGGCTGCAATCCAGCGGGCGCCAAGCCGTGAGGCTGGTTTGACGGGATTGAAAATACCGACGCTAGTGATACACGGAATGCTTGATCAACTAATTCCGTACCAGAACGGCGTGCGGATCGCAGAACTCATTGGTCACGCAGCGAAGCTTGTTTTGTTTCCCCAGATGGCTCATACGTTGCCTATGGGGCTGATGCAGAGCCTGACGGAAGAGATTATATGCAATCTCCGAAGAGCGTCGGCTGCTACATGACAGTAGACATGCCATTTGTGTTTTTTTTTTCTTTTGTTTGTTTCTTTGGGTTTTTATGTTCCCCCACCACCACCACCACCACCCCCCCTTTTTTTTTTTTCGTTTGCCTTTTGTTGCTGTTTTCTTGCGTCTTTGGTTTGCCGCTGACAATCACTTGATGCAATCGCAGCTGTATATTCCTCCTTCCTTTCATACGTCTTTGTCATGTCATCGGTGGGCCCCCACCCCTCCACACGCGCACATACAGTGGAGCTGCGTGCGCACATATACACACGAAAATCAATAGTAACAAAAAAAGGTAAAAAAAAAAAAGGGAATTAAAAAAAAAAAAAGAACGACACTGACTGACTGAGTGACTGACTGACTGACTGACTGAGTGACTGACTGACTGACTGACTGAAGAGAAGGAAGGAAGGAAGGAAGGAAATAAAGAAGGGTGTAGATGAGCGTCTTGCATTCGCCAGAGCTGGTAACATCTGTGCGGTATTGCACTACGAGCAACATGCGTATTGAGCTTTGCTATCAGTGTTTTGGTAATCCAAGTAAGAAGGCGCCAGTGGTGCTTCTCATTGGTGGACTTAACATGCAGATGTACGCCTGGGACGAGACGTTCTGCGAGGCGCTGGTAGCGCAGGGTTTTTTTGTGGTGCGCTTCGATAATCGCGACATTGGACACTCCACGAAGGTGGAGAGGCGTGGCAGCGTCATACCCGCTCGTCTGCTGCTCCCGCAGAGCTTTGCTTTTGGTGAAAGACTCCCATACACTATTGAGGACATGGCACGTGATGCTCTTGCCTTGATGGATGCACTTGGTATCACTTTTGCCCATGTTATGGGCATTAGCATGGGTGGAATGATTGCGCAGACGATTGCACTCCTCGACCCAAGCCGTGTGCTTAGTTTGACGTGCATCATGTCAACCACGAACGCACCCGATTTACCGGATGCTCAGTTGTGGGTGAAGATGTGGCTGCTTAGAAAACCACCCGCCAATTGCACCATTGACGAGCTTCTGAATTTCCGTGTTATGTCGCTGAAGAAGCTGCTAACGAACACCTTGCCTGTTGATGATGAATATCTAAAGCAGCGTTACTTGATTTCACTCCAGAGGAGCTCCTATTCCGCTGGTCTCATTCGCCAGGCCGCAGCGATTCGTAGATGCCCTGGGCGCGACGAGGCGCTTCGCTCCTTGTCTTGTCCAACGCTGGTGGTGCACGGCAAGCAAGATGTGCTAATGCCCCCGGCTCACGGCTACCGCATCGCGTCTGTGATACCAAGAGCAAAGCTGGTTATAATGGACAGCATGGGGCACTACTTTCATCCTGCATTTTTCGACCCAATTGTCTCGCTTTTCGCGGAGGTTGCCTGTGCATCGGATGATGGTGGCAGAGCGTCACTCATGGGATTTGATGTGCCTTCAATGCCGACTCTGCACGGCGTTTTGCTGGAGGAGTACCTTGCCTCGCAGAAGATGAACCCTCATGCAGCCCTGGAAAATACTTCCTTTCCTGCGACGGCGAAAGGTGCAGCATTTCTGTTGCCGGTGGAGTCAGCCATGCGCGATTCTGTGACGCCTGCTGCAGCGGTGGTGAATGGCGGTGCGGGTGTGCGTGAGGCGCATGCGGACACCGCAGACCCCTCCAGAGGAGACTGCGACGGGAAGAAGGAGGGACGGAGGAGCCTGGAGGAGCACTTGCCCGACATGTCTATTCCGACCCTGTAGGTGAGGAATGTCTGCGGCAGCGAAGGCGGCGAGAGGCATCTTTTACAAAAGAAGCAACAACAACAACAACACACAAATGCAGAGTGAACTAAGCGAGCTGAAGCCAAAATGCCGGAGGAGACGCAAACAAACAAACAAACAAACAAAAAACAAACTGAATTAAAACCTGATGTGAAAAGACTGGGGCGAAATAGAACTTTAGTACAGCCATTGGAAAAGGAAAAAAAAAAAAAGGATGGAACTGTTCCTGGTGTGGTGAAGTGAGGTGAGTTTTTTTCTTTTTGTTTTGTTTTTGTATCGAGCGCACCACGCATCACATATTTCTCTTGCCACTCTCAGCGACTTGCTGGAGAGAAGAGAAAGTTGTGGTGTTGTCTTCATTCCTTCATCTTTGCTTCCATTTTTCTTTTGTTTTCGTTTTTTTTTGCTTGCGTTTTATTATACGAGGCGGGCGGCGGGCGGCGGGCGGGCGGGCACGGGGGCGTTCGCATCTTTTGAACGTGTCGTTGCCGGACGCAATGTTTTCCCCACACCACCCCTCGAGTAAACGCGAAGGTACAACTGATGTCCTTTGTTCTTATGGGTGGGGAGTTTGTTGTGGTTGTAGTTGTTTTTGTTTGTTGTGTGTGTTTGGCGATGGCTGGCGGTGCCGCTTCAAATCGTGCCTCTCACTCTCTCTTATGGCGGGACATGTGAAGGACGGTGTTCACTTCAAAGAGCAGAAGATGGTGGCTGGTCTGTGGAGGAGACATGTCTCCCCGCTGTCGGCGATGCTGCTGCTGCTTTTCCCACATTTGCTGTGTGTATGTGTGTGTGTGTTTTTTTTTTTTGTTTTTATTCCTATCCGATGATGCTGTCATTCACATGAACACTAGCGTGTGTGTGTGTGTGTGTGTGTGGCTCCCTTCATCTTGGTGTTGTTCTGTAGAGACAATAGGTTGACTGGAAGTGGCTGTGGTCGTTGCTGTGACGCACACACACACACACATATATATATATATGTGTGTACGCAGTGATGTCTTGTTGTGAGGCTGCTGGCATGATTTTTGCGACGTCTTGGAGGACCAGATGATGCTTCCGATGGAGGTGTTGATAGACGTGTCACGGCGGCGAGGGAGGTGGCGCAGGGCGACAGAACGATGCATGCGACCATCGTTGCACGAGGAGGATGTGTTGAGGGAACCATCGCATTGAGATCTACGAGGAATACGAAGCGAGTGCGGTCGTTGCTACACGCAGCAGTAAAACTCGCAGATAAACGCAAGCGTGGGCGCAATGCGCATGGTTGCTCGTCCTATGCAATGCCCCGCCCCTTTTTTCTTTCTTTCTTGATTGAATGATTGATTGATTGATTGCTATCACCGTCATTTTTCACTCTGATCCCCCCCCGTTCGTTCATTCATTCATTCCTTCATTGTTGTTGTTCTCTTTTCTGCCTTTAATGCAGTAGGGAATTAGCAGTCGTTGAAGACCAGCGACCGAAGAAACGGAGAGGTGCTGCTGCTGCTGCTGGTGGGGTGGAGGAGGAGGAGGCGGCCACAAGGGAGCTGAAATAAGTCGCACACACACACACACACACACACACAAAAGAAACAACGACAGAAGGGGGTGGGGGTGGGGGAACAGACGAGAAGACATTTCCTCCTCTTCTCAACACCCTTTCCACTCTTCTTCCTTTTGCTTCGTTTGTACTTGTCGCGACATTCTGCCACCTCTGTGGGTGCTTCCGTGTGTGTGTGCTTGCTGGAAATAGTTAGGCCTCTTTCTTCGGATGGATTCAATGAATTCAATGAGGGTATGGGACCGGCTGAGTGCTGCTGGTGCTTCCCCCGTCCGGTCACAAGGGCTGTCGCAGCGACCACTAAGGGAGTATGGGAACAATTCGCGGACGACTACGCCGATGGCCACAAATGGCGGTCATGGTGCGACATCGCGTTCGTCTTCAGCAGAAGGGGCGCAACGACCTGGACAGCGACCTGGACAGCGACAGCGACCTGGACAGCGACAGCGACAGCGACCTGGACAGCGACAGCGACCTGGACAGCGACAGGACCGTCAAGAAGAAGAGGGGGGCGGCAGACGAGAAGAACAACAGCGACAACAACAACCGCAGCAGCAGCAACAACAACAACAACAACAACAACCGCAGCAACAACAACCGCAGCAACAACAGCAGCAGCAACAACAGCAGGAGGAACGTGATCAGCGACAGCGGCAACGTGTGCATGAGCGGCGTTCAAGCCCCAATGGGGCGGCGCGAGGCTGCGTAGAGGAGTCTTTGTCGGTTAGGCTGCGGGAGGAGTTTCATAACCGACCGCGGCAGATTGTGACATCCCGCCCCTACGTTCTGTCGGCACCCATTCTCGACCGCAGCGAGTGGAGCCATCCCCTCTATGCACCGTGCTTTTGCATGCGTGGTGGACACACTCAGTCGTTGTACTTGAATCCGAGGGAGGCGATACGCGTGAATGGCGCCCCACCTGGGAGGCACAGGCGTGCTCCATTGCTATCGCCAGAGCCACGATGCAGCTCTGCATTTGGTCATTGGATGTGGCGCATCTTCTGTCTGCGATGTAGTCTATCGGAACAAACGTACTTGCTTTCTATGGAAGATGAGGCAAGGGGCCGTGTGCCACACCATTTCTGCTTTGAGGGGCTGTTCGGAAATAGAAAATCCATGCCTCGCACCTTGTGGACCATGTGCCTGTGTGATGTACTAACCTGTGGCTGTCCGTGCGGCTACTGCTACCATGGATTAGGGACGGCTTTGTACGGCTGTCGCTTACGCTATCTTGTTCGCTGCCGATACCGCATCGAGGGTACGGTATTTGGGGACATTGCCCTCATGCTCTGTTGTCCACTGTTTGCTGTGGACCAGCAGGGGTTAGAGATATTGAATGGTGGTCTGGTGGAACACCGGGATGTGAGTAGAATCATGATCTAGTGGTCTATCGCCTCTTTCCACTAGTGTATTGATTGGTGCTGCAGGGGTTAGGGGAAGTGTTTATGGGGAGAACATGTGCATTTAAATCATGTCCATCGTCACCACCCCACCCCACCCCGGCACACGGTGCCTAAACGCGGGGAACGAATAGAAGACAAACAAACAAACAAACGAAAACGGATCTTCATCGTCATGATGCGAGCGGGGTGGTGGCAGGAACGAATGCATATGCCCGAGGCGCAGAGGGGGAGTGAGCAGACGCATATGATTCATATTATTATTTATATCAATGTGATGACCGACTGCGTGAAGTGGAGGATGAGGCGGTGGGGGATGAGAGGCCGAAGCAGAAATGTACTGGAAAGGAAGAAATACAAACAAAAACAACAAAAACGGGCTTTTATATATTAAAAAAAAAAAAAAAAAAACAACACAAAAAACACAAAAAACAAAAAGAGAAAAGCCTCAAACCAAATGAATGTGAAAATAACATCGTGTGCGTGCGTGTGGTATTTTTATTGATTCTGTGCTGTTGGTTTGCTCATGTGCCGTACGTGCGTGTGGCTGTTGCTATTCGTTCTCACACGGGGGATGTGTACGTGTCGTTTTTCTTCTTCTTCTTCTTCTTCTTCCCTCTGCGTGCTGTAAATGTCATTGACGCTCAAGCGGGGGGAGGGGTGGTGGTGGTGGTGTACGCGCCATCCTCTCACACTCACCCCNCCCCCCCCCCCCCCTCCCCCCCCCCCCCCCCCCCCCCCCCCCCCCCCCCCCCCCCCCTCCCCCCGCATCATTCATCTCTTTTTCTGGTGTCCCCCGCCCCCTCTTCTTAATTTAAAAAATTTTCCCCCCTCCCCCTCTCTTTCTCTCTCTTTTTTTTTTATTATTTTGTGCTCGTTTGCGCAGTAATCCTTTGATTCGTGTGTTTGTTTCCCCCTCCGCGTTTGCACTCCCTTCGCAGTGCATGGGCGGAAAGGCAAACAATCACGTGTAGGGTTAGGGGAAAGAGGAGGGGTACTCGTGATGATGATGATGATGTTGTTGTTGTGAGTTTGTTTGTTTGTTTTGCGTATGTGTTTCTTCTTTTGCTCCTCTTCATCCATCACCGCTGTCGTGGTTGTTTGCAATGCTGCGTGTTGTGGCCCCATTTTGCTGCACCACACGACACCACACCCCTCCGCGCTCCCTCCTTCGCTATTGATGTGCTTCTTCCCTCATCTTCTGTTACGCCCCCACTTTTTGTTGTTGTTGTTTCTCCTCTTCTCTCTTCGTTTGTTTCCTCTTCCCACAGTTTATATAATTCTTCTGTCTGCCTAGACCGCTCTCCCGCCACCGGTGTCGTTGTTGTTATTGCCCGCTGTGGACACATTCTGGCGGCACGAGGAGATCCAACGAGAGGAGCTGCTCCTACCACGGCGGGGGCAACGGAAGGGGAACGTGTGCATGGGGAGGAAACTGACGTGTGTTGTGAGCACGTGAAGGCAGAAGGGAATGTATGAGGTGGCAGAGCAGCAGCTGGCGCTGGTGTGCAAGAAGACCCAGCAGCTCGGTGAGGCGCTCCAGAGGCAAATAGATGCACTAAAGAAGCTCCGCGCGAATCGCCATGCGTCACTGACGCAGTGCGATGAGCTTCGCCGCCTCCTGCGGGAGGCTGAGGCGCGAGCCAACGCGGCTGACAGGGCACATGACGAGGCGGAACGGTGCTTGAAGCGGACAGCGGAGGAGTTTGCCGCAACTCAGCTTCTCCAGAAACGCTACGAGAACACGCTGGCGGACTTAGAGGGGCGCCAGCGCGCCATTGTGCGGGTGGCGGGCGCCGCTGCACACCGCCGCGCCACCGCGTGGGACGGGATGGAGAGTGTCACGCATCCCAGTAGATCTGATGAATCGTCAGCTCCTGCTCCAACACAATCACGTCCACATCATCATCATCATCATGAGCAGCAGCAGCAACAACACTATCGGGCAAGTATTGCCGTGTCAGATGAGTGTACGGTGGTGGAGTTGGAACGGCGGCGCACCTTCGTGGTTGACGTGGCTTACACCGCATCATCTCTCCGACAACGCATGCAGACCGAGACCGGTAGTGCCACCTCTGCTGCATCCGGTGTTTTCATACCGGCCTCGATGCATGACGAGGAGCTTTCGGCTGCAATTCGCATGGAGCAGGTTATTTCGGACGTGCTCTCAGGTGTCAACACCATTTTTGTCTCCTTCGGCCCTTCCGGAGGTGGAAAGACCGAAGTTCTCTACGGGACCAAGGCGGCGACACTCGAGTATGAGAAGCTGCAGCAGCAGCAGCTATTTCATGGCACGCGGCGCTCCTCGAGCCGTGGGAGATTGTCGTCTGCGCTGCCATCAGTGTCCTCAGGCTGTGGAAACAAGGAGCAAACAGCAGGGCTGCTATCCATCTTTGTCAATGGCCTCTTTGACAGCCTAGTCGTTCAATCTGTGACACACTTCAACATCCGCTGTAGCTTCGCGGAGGTGGCCCTGAATCAGACAGTTGACCTCCTGCTACATCAGTACCCTCCCGGAGGCAGTAGTAACAAGAACAAGAACGACAGTAGCGCTAGTGGTGGCGGAAGTACACTAGTAAAGATGGTCTCTGCGGTTGCGAGCGCTGCTGCTGCTGCTACAACAACTACTACTAGTGGTGGCGTTTCCCCCGGTCTCATGTCATATGATAGCATCAGCGAGGAAGTGACGGCTGTGAAGGTTGAGACGGCGGATGAAGTGATGCGGGTGTTCTTTGACGGCCTCGAGAGGCTCGGACGCTGGCGACACGCTGCCCCTGCGACATTCACCACCACTTCTTCGCAGGTGGCTGGAGGCGTCAGCGACAACAACAACTACGACGACGGGCGTAATAAGGGGTCTAACACTAACGGCAGTGGCGATCATTCGGCGGCAATCCCGCATCGGGGTGGCGTGTCGCATGCGATCTTCACACTCAGCGTGGAGAGCTTCAACAGCAAAGGGCATTACCGGCGGGCGATGGTGTCTTTTGTCGATCTTTGCGGATCGCCTCCGAGGGCCGTCACACGAGCGGCAACGCCGGCAAATGCGACAGAAGCCATGACGCTTCCCTCAACGCTGGAGGTGCAGTGGGTGGAGGAGTCGCTACAAGCTCTGTGCGACGCAATCGCGGCCACCTCGAGTGTCAGACGTGCCTCGTCGAGCAATGCTGCAGGCAGAAGTGACGCGACACGGGCCGTCACTGTCTTTGATCGCTTGCCGAGCGCCCACACGAACTGCATTGCACGGTTTCTTCGCCCCATATTTGGCGGTAATGCGAAGGCAGTGATGGTGTGCTGCGTTGATGCGCTACAGCACACGAAGGAGGAGGTGCTCAATTCGCTGAGCTACGCGTACTTCTTTAAGCGCATTCAGCACCATGCAGTGCCTTACGACATCCCACCCGAACTCCAGCGACTCAATCTGCAGATGAACGCCTTTTTCCCCGGCATCACTGGTGATGGCGGATATGAGGAGGATGACGACGACGACGACGACGACGGTGATGATGATTTCGGCGTTGGCGGTGGCGGCAGCAATACCAACAACTACACGAACCAAAAAGATGTCTTGTCTTGACGCGAAGACAAGGGTAGAAGCGGATACCTTCAACGCCTGTAGTCTGCGGATTGTAGCCGTCGCTGCAGCAACTACTACTACTACTACTACTGCTGCTGCTGCAGAAACACACGGACGCATGTTGAGGAAGAGGAAGAAAAGCAGCACTGAGGTGTGAAGGACTTCCCTAAAGAGAGAATCGCGATGGCCTTCTCCCCCTCCCCCTTCCCCTCCGTTCTATTTGTCCTGGACGCCCTTCTTCGCACAGCAGTGCGCTTTCTTTGAATTGTTCGTGACTTGCTCCCTCCTTCTCGTCTCGGTTTTTTTTTTTTTTTTCTTTCCAGTTTTGCCACTACAATGTTGGGGGCATCAATACGAAAATGGCAGCCCCGAATGCACTTTGAGCACCCGTCTGTCTTCTTTTTCTTCTCGTGTCCTCCACACACACACACACACACACACACACAACACGAGGGGGGAAGGACAGGTGTCGTGTTGTAGGACCACGCGGGCACGAAAGATCTGTCTGAACAACAACAACAACAAAAAACCCATCCACCCATTGGTGGAAAAAGTGCAGCAAATACAAATAAACTCGCACGCACACAAGTGACACTCCCCCTCCTTTTTTTTTTTATTGGTTGTTGTTGTTCTTGGATTTTTTTTTTTTTTTTTTGCGTGGTTTGTTTGTTTCCTCTTATAAGGGATGGTTCGTGTTGGCGAGAATGGGGGGGAGGAGAACTCCCGTCGTGGACTGCCAATGAATCACAGTCGCAGGCTCCTGGAGGCCGAGAGAAAACGCACGGCTGAGGCGGGTGGCCACTCGGCGAACCCTCCTAACGGATACCTGAAACGCAGTCGGGCGTTTCCACTTGCGGATGGCAAGCGCATGTCTTCTGCGTGCGTCGGCGGCAGCAACATTTCTACTAGCAGCGATGACTACACGGATGGCGATTATTCCGGCGAGGATGAAAGTGACCGAAAATATGCTGCTCGTGGTGCAACAGGAGGCGTAAGTGGCCGCCACCGCCACCACCGGAACCAGAGAGGCAATGACCGCAACAAGTGCGAATGGTATCTGGACATGGAGCGGGCTTCTACACCGAAGAGCTCCTCGTCGTCACCCAGGTGTAAAAAGAGCCGAGCAGAGAATAGTGCAACTGCGTCGGCTGATGTTGGAAACGGAAACGACACACGTCCTCTTGGATCACTAGGAATGCGTCAAAGCATCCTCGCGATGACTAACAAGCTCAGTAGTGCAGCTAACAGTGTATCTGCACAAGACACCCATTCGCCGTCTGCAATGTCGTATTATGCTGCACCAACCACGAGTAAGCAGCATAAGATGCGGTCCTCAACATCACCATCAACTGGGAATCACTCTTCTACTCCAACAGTTGAGTCCAAATCGAGGGGTTATCATCCGCCTCAGTTCATGTCAACAGTACCGGTGCCTCATCATCTCTCTACACAACGACGAGCGTTCCATGAGCCCATCACTTCTGGAATTTGTCCCGTCAAAAAAGGGCAGGACATGCCACCAGAAACGGCAAGAGGGAATGATGACCAAGGGTCACTGGGACACCAACAACGTACAGGTGTTGGGGATGGAGAGAAGAGGCCACAATTCTCTGCCCCAGATGCCGGTGTTTATGTTAATGCATCTCCATATGCTTCTTCGATTCCATGGTGTATGCGGCCATCAATCTCAACGCAATCTACAATGGCAACAACAAAGGCACCATCAGTAGTAGGGATTGCTGCTGGTCCTGTTCTTCCTCCTCCTCCTTCGCCACCGCCACCGCTAACTTCTCCCCCACTGCGTGCCGCTGTCTCTCCACGCTCAGCCGTGTATAGACAGTACAACATGACAGGTGACTCTCCGCGGAGTACGTCTAGGACGCCGCCCAGTTGCATGGATGGGGGACTCCATGCGGCGGCCCCAAATTGGCCATCTCCGCCAAGGGCAGGTATGCATAGCTCCACATCAGATTCATTCTTCTTGCTGCCTCTTTCCGCCGCGGCTAGTAGGGATCCTGCATTACCCAGTGTCCCAAAGACATCACGTTCTCGTCACCGATTGAAGGGATCCTTGATGCCACAATCTTCGTTATCCTCATCAGGTGACATTCTGGAGTTCGGTGGATTCATAAACCATGGAAATGACTGTTATGCTTGCAGCGTCATAACCTTCCTGCTGCGCAGCCCTCTCTTCTGCCGCGCATTGATCGCCGCTCCCTTGATAGGGTCTGAGCACACCATGAACGACAGCAATGGATCAATTTTTATGATTTCCACTAAGCGTCGCCATAGGAGTTGGTTTTTAAGCGCGCATCACGTGTTAATTAATTTTATTCAACTGCTGCAGAAGCAGGAGGCAATTGAGTATGGAATAGACTTGACTCCCTTGAAGGGATTTTTACCCAACAACTTCTTTTCCGGAAGGCAGGAGGACGCGCACGAGTTTTTCATGGCACTCGTGGAAAAGCTCGAGGAGGAGTCCATAGAGGCACTCAGGGCGAACAACAAACAGGGAGGTGACCGAACGCCGCCTGCAGTGGCACTGGAATCGGGAACGCCTGAGTTGTTGGGTAGTAGTGGTCCTGTGGCGGAGGAAAAGGAGGTGAGTAGTGATACCATTGATCCAGCGTGCGCCTGGATCAATGAGCTCATACAAGGGAAGCTGCTTAACATTATTCGCTGCCAGAACGAAGGGTGCGGACACGAGATTGCCACGGAGGACCCGTACGTCAATCTCTCCGTTAACCTGCTAAAGGCAACGTCAGCGGATACAACATTACCGGGATCACTGCCATTACCGTTCGCAATCGAGAGCAACGGCGTATCTTTTAGCTCCCCTCTCGACAGCACGGCAAGCAAACCACCAAGAAGGGCAGTAGACCCTTATAGTCTTCCATGCGCCACTGCCGATAAGTACTACGACGTTCAAAGCTTGATGGAGCACAGCCTCCGCTTCGCTGCTCTAGACACATATGTCTGCGATGCCTGCGGCTCCTCGAAGCATCAAAAGCAAGGCGGTTGTCTCTTGGGTAGGGCTCCACCAGTCCTTTTGGTGCAGCTGAAACGGTTTGCCACAACATACAATATAGTGACGGGAGTGCATGTGTCAAAGGATAAGACGCCTGTGCGTGTGAATGAGGAGCTGACGCTTTACGCCCTGCGCGAGGAGGGGCAGTACGACCGGGAGAAGAAGCGGCTGGCGTCACCCGTACGTAAAGTGGAATGCGCAGCCAGGCTGTGGAAGCAGCGAATGCAGGGACGGGGCCATGAAGGAGGAAACCAAAAAGAGGAACAGGCAAAGCAGGAAGAGGAGGAATCAGTTGATGAGACCAGCTTCCACGTCAAGGCAACCCGCTATGTTTACCGTCTCCAAGGTTTAGTGCTGCATATCGGTGCCTCCCCGTATGCCGGGCACTACGTTGCAGAGTTTGCCGCTGGTCCGCAGCCTTCGGATGTCGAGAGTAGCGACGACAAAAACGTTTCTGCTTTCAGCAGAAACGGCAACACGCAACCTAAAGTGTGGTGCATCGCCGATGATGATCACGTGGCTGTGCTGACTGAGGATGATGTGCTAAGACGTCGCAGTCGTTCTACCAACTGCTACTTGCTGCTATATGAGAAGGTGATGGAGGAGGAAGTCACATGCCCCGTCTGGTGCGTGCTACCTAGCGAGATGGAGTAGGCACACACACACACACACACAAAATTGTCTCCGTTTCTTTTTTTTTTTTTTTGTGTGTGTGTGTGTTTCTTCTCTCTCTCTCTCACACTCCCAATTATGTATCTTTACGTTTTCCTTTTTTCTTTTACATCTCTTTCTCCCTTTTCATACACACACACACACACACATATATATATATATATATATGTGTATATATGTGTGAGTGAGTGAGTATGAGTGAGTATGAGTGGGTGTGTTGCTGCATCACACACGCATGCAGACGGCACCTCTAGCGCCACGAGGGTAATGAGATGCCAAAACGAAAGGGTACATGCACGCAACCATGACAGTCATCACCAGCAGCAGCAGCAGCAGGAGGTTGTGGTTATGATAAAACTAAGAAGGCGTTATTAAAACAAAATGAAAAAAAAAATAAAATGAAAACTCACACACACACACACACGGGTGGTGTTTCTTCTTTTTCATGTGGTGTTGTTTGCCTCCTCCTTCACTTCCTCGCACTGCTGCATTCTTCTTTTCCGCTACCGTAGTTCATATGCATTATTGATATGACGCCAGCTTGTGCGCAACAGGGAGAGCTGTCTGGGTGCGCATCTATCCCGTCACGGAGTGTTTCACTATCGATGCATGGACTCTCTGGCTCTACATTCATCTTTCCCCTGCCCCCTCCCGCCTGAATGCATTCATTTATGTTCTGCCGCCCCACACTATTATTATTATTATTATTGTTATTATTATCTTCTGGTTTTGCCTTTTCTATTTTCTCTGCACTTCTGTGCACCACACCGTGGGCCGTGTGGTCGTGTTTTCATCCTCCTCTCTTCATTGCAGCACACTCATCAGATAGAGTTACACATCGGGTGAGCGTGGAGAGGAGGGAAAGAGATCAACCAACAGCGTGTGGGCGGGTGTGTCTTGGAGATGAGCAAGGCGGCGGTCTCTAGACCTCGTGTGTATGTGCGCATTCGTCCACTGAACGATCGCGAAAAGAGGGAGAGCAATGGCGAGCTCATCTGCCACGGCGACCAACGGCTCCCGGACACGTTGTTCCTGAAGAAAGAAGAGGACGGCCCGGAGCTGCAAACACGTTTTGATCGCGTCTTTGATCGAGACACGCCGCAACACGCGGTGTTTGATACCATCGCCCCCGAGGTGCTCGACGCGCTCTTCAGCGGCTACAACGCCTCCGTCTTTGCATACGGGCAGACGGGAAGTGGTAAGACGTACACGATGGAGGGCGATCGTGGAAAGGAGGAGAGGCAGGGACTCACGCCACGACTCATCCGCGCCGTGTTTGAACGCTTCAAGGCAAACAAGGACATCACCGGCACATTGTGCGAGGTAAGTCTTGTGCAGATATACCAAGAGAAAATCCAGGATCTGCTGGCGGGGCAGAAGCAACTTGAAATACACATGGATCGAACCGGGCAGTACGTTGCCCGCGACGCGACATGGTCGCGTGTGCGAAGTCTAGAGGAAAGTATGAAGCTATATGCTAAAGCGGCCGAGATGCGGGCGACATCATCGACAGAGATGAACCTTGTCTCTTCACGTAGCCACATGATTATGATGATGAAGCTACAGTGGGATGAGCCTTCACTCCCGGGTTCACATGCACAGCTGAATCTCGTCGATCTTGCAGGCTCTGAGCGTATCGCTCAGTCAGGTGCTACCGGTGAACTCATGTGGGAGGCGATCCACATTAACAAGTCACTCAGCGCCCTTGGAAACGTTGTGTCAAAGCTGGTAGAGCAGGCGAAACACAAGGGCCGTCGCATCCACATTCCATATAAGGACAGCAAGTTAACCTATCTGTTACAGTCAAGCTTGGGTGGAACGAATCTTATTCACTTTATTATGGCGGTGTCATGCAGTGCACTCTGGCGTGGGGAGACAAACTCGACCATTGAGTTTGGTAAACGAGCCCTACAGCTGGTGCTGCGTCCAGTCCGAAACGCGATTGATTATACGCGATTGGCAGAGATGGAGGAGATGATTGAGCGTATGCGTTCGCACATCGCCAGCCTAGAGCAGGCTCTGCGTGACAAGCGTAGCAATGAGGCTGCGGATTTCCTAAAGTTGAAGCAGATCCCCCAGGACGGGGATGAGACAAATACGCTCTTCGCCGCACGTCGAAAACAGTGCCGACAAAAAGCGAAGCTCAAGATGCAGACTGAACTTGCACGTATCATGGCCAACCTACCCGAAACCTTTGACGATCTCACATCACACTGTGTTCTGTTTCCCGAATCCAAGGCAAGTTTCCGCGAGCTGGGAGGACTTCAGCGCCTTGTACACTTTGTGGATCGCTCTTCCTCCACATTTTACCGCTCCAACGCAGCACAGACAATTGCCAGCGTCTTGGATGATGCCGGTCGTGAAATGCTGCTGGATATTGGCGGTCTGGATGCATTGACACGACTGCTACAGGTGAAGGAGGAGCGGTGCAAGGAGGCTGCATGTGTGGCACTGGAGGCGGCTTGCCGGGGTTGCCTAAAGAACAAGAAAAAACTTATGCCTGTTGTGTACACGGAGATGGTGGAACTCATCCATGGATACCCCAACCAACAGGTGCAAGAGGCGGCGTGTACGGCGGTGGCTGCCATTGTCGATCTCTACCCTGATGCACGACGCTACTTTGAACGACTTGATATTGTCCCAAAATTACTTGATACCCTTAGTAATGCACCAGAGGAGGTTCTGAACCTGACAAAATCTGCGACAAACTGCGTTGGTCGCTTGGCTCATGGTGACCCCCAGATGCAGCATGTGATTGCGTCCTTTGGTGGTATTGATTTGCTTATTGATGTATTATTTAGCCCAGCTGGGATGCGCGACCACCAGGTGCCCATTTTAGCCTCTTATGCCCTTGTTAACTTGTGTTGTAGCAACGAGCAGAACCTGAACATTGCGCAGGATCACCCACGCTACGGTGAGGTAAAATTTCGTCTACTTGAGGGGCTTGCACGGGCCTTTGGGATCAACACCGCACGTGAAGGCTTTGGTCGTGCTACTGCGCAGGAGACGGGGTCACCCTTCCCGTACTACGGTGTCACGATTGTGGACAAGTGGTCTGCCACCTCATCCGGTGGTCGCCCAATCTTTTCCACCTTTATGGATAACCCGCAGTTCTACCTGTATGTGAATGAGGCAACAGACATTGCTTTCATGATTCAAGACGTTCTATATGAGTCTCGGATGTTAAAAAAAAAGAAAAATAATACAGTTTATATGGGCATCGCTCTGTTTGAGGGAGATCATGAGCTCTCCAAGGCGGGCCTAAAGCAGCTAGATTTTCATGGACGCATGGTTGAAATTGGAAAATACACATCCAATTGCGAGAACGTTCTCCACTGCAGACTACATCCAAGTGAAACACCATATGTGGTTGTCCCATTTACTAGTCAACGTGGGCGTCAGACGGAATTCGCGCTTTCTGCGTTTGGTGATAAACCTATTGAGCTGACCGCCGTGCCGGAGCAGGTCGGTTGGGTGCGTATTGTATTGGATGGTTGTTGGACGGAATTCACTGGACGTGGCGGCGATGGATTTGAGTGGCGTTGCAACTCACAAATTCGTTTGCAGCCGAGAGAGAATTGTCGCGTTGTGTTTGTTTTGTCATATCTCTCGCTTGATCGACAGCGTGCGAACTCATGTGATGAGGATGTGGAGGAGCAGAACGTGCGACCTCGCCTGCACGGAAGGCTCTTCACCACTTTTGCCCCAGAGAAGCGTTACCTCAGAGCGCTTGTCCCGCTGCCACAAAAGTCCACATTTGTTGCCAGCAACAGTTTCGCCAGTAATAGCTACATTACCACATGTGCGAATCTCAAAGCCGGGGATTCATACGTCTATATTCCTTTTACAGAAACACCGTACCAGGACACCTGGCGCCTCTCTGTCTACTGTGATACCGACGATGTCTCCATCACACCGATTGATGGGCCAAAATATGAGTGGCAGTGCGTTTCCTCTTCTGGTACATGGATGGGAAGCCCAATCTCCATGCAGATAGATACAAAGGGAAAATTGGTGGCAGTGGCTAGTAGCCCTGGCGTCTTCCTGCGTGTGCGGTTGCTGAACACAAAGGGGAAAAGGTTGGAGGGCATCGACGCCTACTGGAATGCTGAGGCGTCGGTGGAGTACAAGAGCCAAGGGCCTGTTGTTGTGCAAGTGGAGGGTATGATGCGCACCGAAAAGGGGCAGGAGGCAGCCCGCAATCTGAAGTTTGATGTGTTCATTTTTACAGAGAACAAGTGCACTGTGCAACATGTTGATTTCCCTGCCGCTCCTAGTAGCCTTCTACACCCCACAAAGAACACGCCGGCCGATATTCTCCGCTACCCGGTCGAGGTGGTGGACGTGGACGCACCCTTCGCCACTCCTGATCAGAGCGAGGAGGAGGACGACGAGTTGGATGAGGGCGATGCCACAGAGCGTATGGCAGAGCTACTTCAGACGCTTGAACAGCGCAACGAGGAGAACGCGGCACTCATGAACCGCATTGTTGATCAGCAACAGGAGATTTTAGAGCTTCGGAATGCGCGGACTGCTGCGCCTTCTGAAGGTATCGTGCAAGTTGAGGCGGCCGGAAGACAAACTGACACTGCCAAGCGACGGGGAACCGAGACGTCGCAACAGTCCACGAAGAAGAATGTGAGGAAAACAGGGCGAAAATCCACCCTGAAGAGCACAGTAATAGAGGCCTGTCCATTGCAAAGGCCACCCAGCTTGCAGGGTGTTGCATCGGAGGGAGGCACTCCAAGCACACGTGAGATACAAGAGGCCGTAGAGTACTCGCTGCTCATGCTCAACAGTTTCGAGCGCCGTACAGGGCCCCCAACATCAGAAGAATGGGTGGAGTTGCGGAACGAAATGAGAGAGATGCAACGGAGACTCTTCTTTGCCCTCGAGAAGGGTTCGGTGTCCTAGCTTTGGTGCAGCTGGAGGAATGTGGAATGAGGTTGGGTGAGGGACGAAAGGTGGAGGTGGAGATGAATGTGACAAAAATAATCCCCCTCCCCCCCCTCCCCCCAAAAAAAAAAAAAAAAAAACGAAAAAAAAAAAGGGGTGCGGGAGGAACGAAAACAAAGCTGGCGAATACGGTGAAAGGGGATGTGAAGAAGTGGAGGTCTGAAGTGGAGCCGCCTTGCGTAGAGGTGTGATTGGAGGGGCACCCAGACTGTGTGCGCATATATATATATATATATATATATATATACAAAAAGAAAAAAAGGTGGTGCGAAAGGGCGAAGGCAAAATTCCACCACTAATTCCTCCAACACGACCGTCAGTGGCGAAACGGGGGGGGGGGTGGTGGTGGTGGGGAAACGCAAGCACTCAAGAGACAGAGAGAGAGAAAAAGAAAGAACGAGATATGGAAAGCGATGGGAAACTGGAATGGGACAGTCAGGGAGGTAGAGGTATAATGGATGCACGCAGCAAGAGAGCATACGTATGGGGGGCGACGGAGGCAACAGGGAATGGAGTGTGTGTGCGTGTGTGGCACACTTGAAGAGGACACGTGACGTCTGGCCTCTCTCTCTCTCTCTTTGCGTGTGTGTATGTGGAAAGGATGCATACAATGAAGGACGGAATACACTGCCTTGCCTCCCACCGGTTTTATTTATTGGTCTTCTTGATGTTCGTCGTTGTTTTTTTTTTTCTTTTTCTTTCCCCCACCCACCCATGCCTTTTGTCCTCTTCCCCTTCTCTTCCTTCACCCTTCTTCGACAGCACCACGTGGTCTCTTGTAGGCTGCAATTGCATGTATATTTTTGATGTGTGTGTGTGTGTGTGAGTGAGGTGGGACCGCGCTCTGTTGTAGTGACGCTAAAGTGCAAAGAGGGAAAGAAGCAAAATGTTTTTTTTTTGTTTTTTAGACAAAAACCGAAGGAGAAGGAGGAGGAGGTGGTGGTGGTGTTCGCAGAACACCAACAGGAGAGAGGAGTCACTCCCACTCCCACTCTGCGGAGAACAACCGAAGAGTCCTTGAAGGAAATTTGACATTCAAATGTTTTGTTTTCCCTTCTTTTTGATTTGCCACTGATGGTCGTGCACGCGATGGGTATGTTGCATGCACATATACACACACACACACTCACACACACTCACACTTTCTTTCTCTCTCTTTCTCTCACATACACAAGGCTCGCTTTCTTCATTGACACACACACACAGATATATATATATATATATATTTATCTGCAGTGTATTGTTTGTCGTCTCCCCTCACGGTTTGCTGTCTTCTCCCTCTCGCTCTCTGTGGCTGCACTGCTCTCGTCGTTGTTTCCGTTTTTTTTTTTTTTTTTTTTTGCTTTGTTGTAATTGTTGTTGTTGGCGCTGGCGCTCTGCAGGCTGCTGCCTGAATTGAGGGTTTTTTTTTTGTGTTTCTGTGTGTGTGTGTGTGGGGTTTGCAGCAGCAGAATTGATCAGACGCAACAAACGGCATTCAGCGAGCACGGAGACAAGCGCAACGAGATAGCCAGAAGCGAGGCGTAATAACAAACAAAAACAACAACAAAAAGAAAAACACAAGGCGAAAGGCAGATCAAGACAAGGAGGAGAATGCGAGTTTGTCCTTTTCTTCGGTACGACTCTTTCAAGTCCGCACGCATGGATCTCTCACCGCTTTTCTTGCCATTGAAGAGCCCCGAGTCGGTGCTCCAGGCAGTGCGCCGATACATCTCTTGTGTCCCTTGGCGCTACACGAGCACGCCGCGTCAACGTGGGGCATGGCTGCGTGGTAATCTCAACCTTGTATTTCACGAGGCGCGGAGGCGTGGAAGTTACGTCGTCGCGCGAGCTGCAGTGATGGTGGTGCTGGAGCAGCAGCTGGTTTTGGAGCCGACATGGGCTAAAAACGCGCTCGCCACTTGTGGCACTACTGAAGAAATACGAGAAATGGAATCCATTTTGCAGCAGCTGCAAGCGACCCACTGCCGGGTCGCTAATAGTGAGGTGGCTGGATGCCTGCCGTCTTCAGCCATGGAGGGCGATGACGCACTTCCGCCAGCATTGGTTGATGATCATGATGGAATCAGTGAGACTCGTAACAACTCCCTCCTCGCTGCCGGCTTCAGCGATGCAACGCTGGCGGCGCTGCGCCGTCGGCGGGATCACACTGTAGCCGCCCCCAACGCCTCATTTTCTCGTTACTTTATTCGTCAGGGTCTTGTGTCCAACGAAATGGAGTTGATGGATCTCTTCAGAGCCGTCTGCGGGCGTCAGCCGGCGTCATTTCGCGTGCACACCTCGCAGATGTACGGAAAGGTGGTGCAGGGGCTTCTGCGTGATCGACCAGGCATTAAACCCATAACATGGATGCCACCGATGTGTGGCGCTTTTGTCATGCAGGACACACCGGAAACACCCCATAGCATGCTCCTCGCCAACCGCCAGCTGCTTCGTGCACTCTCAAACGAACGACTGATTTCATTTCAGTCAACGTCTAGCATGTTGCCTGTGCTGCTCCTTGACCCACGTCCAGGTGAGTCGGTGTTGGACATGTGCGCTTCGCCAGGAAGCAAGACAACTCTCATCCTCGACTACATCTCGGGTTTCTCGTCGACGTGTTGGGGTGGTTGCAATGTGGCGAATGATGCCATTTCCGCTAGAAGTCGTCCCCTCGCTCAACGTCTGCATAACTTTTCCCCAAGTGTTGCCGTGACGCGGCTGCAGGGGCAGACGTTCCCCGTGCAGGCTAGTGTCGCGGGAGGTGCTCGCTACGACAAGGTATTGGTGGATGCTCCATGCACAGGAGAGGCTCGTATGCGTCGTGACGCCGTGTCGTGGCGATTATGGCATCCCCTGAAGGCCATGGAGTTCTTCCCTGTTCAACTGGCGCTTCTGCGGCGCGCCGTAGAGTTGTGTGCCGTGGGGGGTTGTGTTGTGTACTCGACCTGCACGATGAACCCGCTGGAGAACGAGGCAGTGGTGGCGGCGGTGGTGGCAGATGGTGGGGTGGAGCTACTGCGCCCACCGCGCTCCATGATGGAAGGCACCGGGTGGAATTTTAGTCGTGGCTTGCGTCGTTGGCTCGTTCCGTCGCACGCAGGCGGTTTTCTGCACACGTTTGCAGAGGCTCAGGCGAAGGGGGAGACCCTCATGACAGAGCTGTTTGCGCCCGAAGGCTCTGAGGCAATTCAGGCGGCACTGGAGTCCTGCTGCTTGCGTGTACTGCCGCACCTCAACAAGTGCGCGGAGGGTTTCTTCATGGTTGCACTTCGGAAATTGCATCGCAATCCGACAGCCATTCTCCCTCCTCCTCCTCCTCCGCCTTCTGTAGGGTTGGGTGGGAAGAGAAGTAGCATCGCCCGCAGCAAAAGCGACAACAAGAGCAACGGTAGCAACAACAGTAGCAGCAATACCTCTGCATCTGGCAACACACTTGTGACAGAATCCATTTTGCATGCGTATGGTGTCGTGCGACTTGCTGCAGGGAATCTATTCTTGCAGCGGCATCTCGGTGTTTTTTTCGACAACAGCGTGGCACAGGTGGAGAATTTTTTGGCAAAGAGTAAGCTTTGCGTCGCATGGCAGGAGGGCCAGGGTTTGCGACTAGTGTCAGAGAGCACCTGGGCACATTTGAAAGCAATTCCTTCTTCCCCTTCACCCTCTGCGCTGCTTGAACTTGGCATCACCGTCATCGATGCTGTGACTGGTCACTTGACAGAGTCTGGCGCGTTCCATCTACGACCGCATGCCACATCCCGGGTGCTGCATTTACCGCTACCAGAGTTCCAATGGCTTCTATCCAATCAAGTGCTGAAGATATCAGAGCTTCAGGAGGATCCAAAGCTACTGGCGCGGCGGATCGTAGCCAACATGGGACCAGGTAATCATGGCGTTGAGCCGACGAGGTCTCAAACGCCCCTGCCGTGGGTGGCGCGGGTCCTGGCAACGGTTGGCCAGCGTGAGGGTAATTTCATTGTCTGTTGCAGTTCCCCATCAGCTGAGGGTGATGGTGACGCAGATGAACTGGCATCAATTTGCCTTCCTGTGACGGTGCAGAGGTCGTCCGTGGTGGAACTGCAGCTTTTTCTGTCCCATCACTCCCGCCAGCGGTGTATGGCTGTTGTTGGACGCGCCATTGCTCACGCAAAGCGGGTTGACTCGGTGGCAGTGGAAAGGAAGAGCATGCAGATGGGCATGCAACGCAGTGTGAGCACCGTGATGAGCGGCGCTGCTTTGGAGGGGCGACCGCTTACGCTGCAGCGGCACCTGCGTCAATTTTTGCCATCATCGCCATCATCATCATCATCAACGGAAGCGGCTACCGGCGACCACAGCAACGGCAATCCAGCTGGCAGTGGTAGCGATGATGATGATGCTGATGGTGGTGACGGGCGTCAGCCCCAGCAGCGGAAAGGACGGCGATATTTTGAGATATAAAATCGCCTGCCTTATCTGGCCCCTTGTTGTTTCTTTGTGCATCTGTGCGGGCGTGCATCTCCATTCACGTCTTTCCATCTTCTTTGCAATAAGAAATAAATAAATATCTTTTCTTTTTTTTTCCGCGATTGCCGCTCTTTTTCATTTCTTTTTAGTAGAGAAGTTTTTTTAATCCAGGGAGCGTCTCCCGCCACAGTTTTTTTGTTTGTTTTTGTTTGTTTTCCCCGGCAGTTTGAACGCATACAGTGGTGGTGGTGGTGGTGGGGGGACGAGTTGAGTGTTGTGGGTGGGCCGTAGTGTGGGGATCTGTACACACGGATCGGCTCTCTCTGAGTGAGAGGTGGAGGACAAAAGAAACTAAATAGCGCGAGTGTAGTCTCCCCTTCTCTCTGTGCCTGTCTGCCTGCGTCAGTGAGGGGAATAATATACACACACACACACACAGAGAGAGAGAGAGAAGTGAGTGCCCGGGGTCACATCACATCACATCAGAGTTGCAGCACACAAAACAAAACAAAAAAAAAAAAACTCCCCCGCCCCCGCCCCCGCCCGACTGCATCGCTCTTATCGCCAGAAGCAAACGCAAACGTCACGCGAGTGGAAATTCGTCTAAGCTTCTTAAGTATTACGGTGCGTACACGCAAGAAACACACCCACCCCTTTTGTCTTTCTGCCTTTCTTCAAGATGCCCTCGTTAAATGGGTCGTTCGTTGCCGGAGCAGCCCAACACGCTCACATTCCCGATTCGGAGCCTACGTCAAATATATTTAAGCGCATCATTGTAATGTCTATCCCATTGAGCTTTGCGCAAATATCGCAGTTTTCCATAAACGTTGTCATGATCGCTGTTGTTGGGAGTCTCGGAGTGAATGAATTGGGTGGTGCCTCGCTTGCGTATGGTCTTATCAACGCTACGGCATTTGCCTTCGCCGCCGGCTTCTGCGGAGCCCTTGAAACGGTGCTCTCCCACACATACGGACGAGACCCCAAGAGTAAACAGTATGGCGTGTACGCCCAGCGCATGTTCTTGATGTTGATGCTAGTTGGCCTTCTTCTTGCACCTATCATCTTGTTTATTGATCGTATTCTACTGTTCGTCGGACAGAATCCAGACGTGGTTCAATTCACGGGAAGGTTTTGTCGCATTGCGATATGGGGCGTTTTCCCTGCCATGATGCTAGAACTGCTTCGGCGCTACTTTGCATGTCAGCACTTGAATTATCCACTTTCTGTAAATCTTGTATTCGGAGCGGCTATATTTCCATTTTTGCTCATCGGGTGCGTGAAGCTGTTTGGATTTAGTGGTGCACCAATAGGCTGGTGCCTGCTCATGGTGTTTATGTCTGGTAGTCTCTGGTGCTACCTCGTCGTGACGAAGAAGTACCAAGACACATGGGGTGGGTGGGATGATGCCGCATATAAGCACTGGGGCCCACTTTTGAAGCTTGCCATTCCATCAATGGGCATGATGCTCAGTGAATGGGTCTCTCTGGAGGTAAACAGCATATTTTCCGGGTTTGGAACACCAGAAGAGCTCGCGGCATTTGGCATCGCATTTCAGCTCTCTGGTATGTGCTGGGCAACTGTGTCAGGGACGTTTATTACGGCTTCGGTGCTGGTGGGAAATGCTATTGGGGAAGGAAAGCCCATCTTGGCGCGTCGTGTGGCCTTTTGCTGCCTCGCAACCGCAGTGGCTATCGCGCTAATCAATTTACTCGTGGTCATGATGGTAAAGGACGTTTTCCCCTATATGTTCACCGACAGTCAAGCAGTAGCAACCATCTTTCATTCCCTGCTCAAGTACTTTGTGGTGTATCACACTTTTGATGCGTTTCAGAGCTGCATGATGGGTGTGCTGCGTGGATGTGGGATGCAGAAGCATGGTGCCTTCGTCATTCTTTTTGTTTACACCATTGTAGGTGTCCCACTGGGGTTCATTCTCTTCATGAAGACCAGTTTTGGCATTGAGGCACTGTGGTTTGGCCCTGCATTCGGCGTCACCGTCGTTGGGTTTCCCTGTTATGTGTTCATGCTGCTGCGCTACATCCCATGGAACTCGCTAGAGGCGCACGCGGATCACCATGAATTGAGCATAGAGGAGGTGGAGGAGGCTGCGAATTCTGTCCATTTGTGCAACAACTCAAGCTTTGGTGCAAGCAGTGATGTGGATGCCAGCATAGAAAAGGCAAAAGCAGCAGCTGCAGAAAAGAACGCTGCACCATTAACAAGGGCTGCAGCATCTGGTGCGCTGCGTGATCGGCGCCGCGAGGTTGTCTGAATATCGAGAGGGTCAAGAGGAGATTGTGAGGCGAGTTGTTGTTGTTGTTGTTGTGGTGGTGGTGGTGGTGGTTGGGGTTCGGGGGGAGGCGAGGCAAAAGGAAAAGTGTGGACGAGGAAGAGGTTGGGACACAACGGGATGCGTTGCTTTGATCTGCATGTACGCAAGTGAGGCGCGACACTGACGGTGAAGATGACGACCGAGGAGGAGGAGATGGCGTTTGAAGTGGGAAATGCCCCGACAGAGACCGGCAAGCGGAGGAGGGAAGGAGTTGAACAATGAAGACTAAAGAACAACAACAACAACAACAAAGAAAATAATAACTGAATGAACGGTGTTGTTGTGCCGGTGGGGGCGGGTGGCGTCGGTCCCTGCAGACGTCAGTAGGCGGTGGGAATGACACCGCAACGGCATCATCTACACACGCACTTCTTTCTGCTTCTGCAGGTGCGAATGCTAAAACCGCTACAGGCGTGGGCGTGTAAAAAACTAAAAAAAAAAATTTTTTTTTTTCTTTTCTGTCCCGCGTGTGCTCCTCCTTGCTCTCCTGACACCCACTTCTCATCCCTTGTCTTTGCCCGCATCCCTGGCGTTTGTGGCAGAGGGTGGTGGTGGTGGTGGTGACTTTCTTTCTGTTTCTTTTTTTTTTTTTCTGCCCTTTTTTTCTTGGTTGTGAAATGCGTGCTGGATTGTGGGAGGGGCGCTCAGACTGCAGGAAGAGCGCATAATAAACTACGTGAGCAGGCGGCGGCATCTGGGGCGGAAAAGTGGGGGAATTAATTATTAGCAGTCAAACTCCTCCTCCTCCTCCTCCTCCCACTAATAAAAACAAAATGAAGAAAAAAAAAAAAGGAAAAACTCACTGCCTTGGTGCTCTTCCA
>JASANX010000813.1:0-27741 GCA_030849745.1 Trypanosoma scelopori
CGCCGCCCGTGGGGTCAACGTACGCACTCATCAGCTCGTCCTTCGCGTTGCGCCGCTCCCAGTGCGACAACGACCAGTTCGTCACATCGTCCTCGAGCTCCATGCCCTGCGCAGTGCTGCAGTTGTAGTGCTTGCGTGTGGCTTCTTTAGTATTCTTGGATTCCACAGAATACGCTGCATTGGGCTTGCTGCGCGCAAATATAGAGCCAATCATTTTGTTCCTCCCTTTCTTCTTCTTCATCCGTTCGTATTCGAACCCGAGGGCGTGCGCGATCTCGTGCGCCGCAACGCGAATGTTGAAGCGCCCATCACCGATGTACGCCGGGTCAACCTGCAGCACGGAGGCAATCGGCCGCATATCGTTACTGTCNCTTCTTCTTCATCCGTTCGTATTCGAACCCGAGGGCGTGCGCGATCTCGTGCGCCACGACGCGAATGTTGAAGCGCCCATCACCGATGAACGCCGGCTCAACCTGCAGCACGGAGGCGATCGGCCGCTTATTGTTACTGTCATCCGTGCACACCTCAGCGAAGGAGCGTCCGGGGCCAGCGGCAACGTACAACACAATGTCCGCACCCTGCACTCCTGCATTCTTGTGTGAGTCGGGAATGCTGAACAAGTAGCAGTGCCCTGTGTTCGGGACAGAAACCCTTATGGCGTATATCCGAGGCACCACGCTGAGGCGGTCGCTGTGCAGCTTGATTGCCTTGGGAAGCATCGTTTGCAGGAGGATTGTTTTCTTCTCCCCCGTGACAAGGTGCCCAGTCGCGCATTTGACTGTGTCGCCGCAGAAGTCCGGACGCTCTTCGTCGACCCTCGTGCAGTACTTTGACGCATTATTGACGTCCTCAGCGGACACGTGGATGCGGATTGGAGCCCACTCGCTGTTGACCCTCGACACGGCGGCGGTGTGCGCTTTCCGCGGCAGCTCACGCACGGCAGAAGCGGGTGGCGGACTGCCCTTTTTTGCTGCAGCAATCTGGTCGAACATGCAGCTGTGGCCGCCGAGGGCAGAGCAGCCGCTGAGGCAGCACACCAGCAGCAGCACCAGCAGGAGGAGGAGGAGCTGCACTGCAACGTGCGCGGTGCGGTGGCGGGCCATTACTTGGCAGTGTTGCTTCTGTGGCTGTGGCTGTGTGTGTGTGAGATCTTAGGCTTGAGCGGGAACTCAGACGGTCTTTTGCTGTCAGCGATGGGAGATGCAGCGAGAAGAGAAGAGACGAGTCGGAGAGGGCCGCAGCCTCCGCCCCACCGCGCACGCGTTGCACTGCGGCGGATTGGCGGGTTGCTGGCGCTGTTTCACACTCAGTGCACGGATGACCGTCAGAAGCTACGGAAGAGTTCTCATGAGTTGTTTATTGCAGCGCATCTCCCATTCAAGCAAACAGCGCGGTGCAGACTGTGTCAAGCGAGCAGTACACCGACCGAAATTGCATGCATGCACATTCAATGGCAGGAGGCCAAGTTCCGACACCAGCGGGTCTGCAGCTCGTGCGTGAATGGTGTGGTCCCAACACACGCACCGGCGTTGACGCCTCTCTCTCATGCAATCCAACAACCGCAGCATCCATCCAATCACATGGTGATGCGATGCCTGTGGTGGCACGGCAGGCTGTAAACCACACCGCGCATCTCGCTACCCGATTCCGCAGCTGAAACGCGCCCAGCTGCACTCCGCCACAGGTGCTCCGATCATCCTGCCGTTCTGGCCTGTCGCCTCAGCGAGAGGAACACGCACGCCAGAGAAGCAAGAAACAGCATCCAAGGGAAGAATATAGGGAGAAACAAACAGCGCCAGAGACGCACCGCAGAGAAACCGCTCCACTGCAGCGCCTGTCAAAGTCTTGAAAAGATGCGGTCAGCTGTCATGTTCTCCGCGCAGAGACGAATGGGTCCCGGGCTTGTGGTAACCATCGTTTTGATTTCAAGGGGAAAAAGAATGTCAGGAGGAGCCGGAGCGACGGCGGCAGCAGCAGCCCTACCCCGCTGCACACGCATGGGGGGGAACGGGACACGCTGCTGCAATTCCCTCGCCTGCACGAAAAATTCTCGACGCGGTGTCGCCTTTCAGCTGCGTGTTCTGTTGATTCTGCTCCATGTGTTGTCGGTGCCATCCATAGCTGGTCGCGGCGCAGAGACTGCATGCGAGGAAAGAGAAAGAGAAGAAGAGTGAGGAGGAGGCGCAGTGGTGTGCGGCCGCGCACTGCGTGCATGAGAGGCGAGGCGCCACAGATGTGCCGGCAGGGGGAATTGCAGCATGGCGCTTCGGCGCCCACCCGCCGCTGCGGAACACGACACGACCAGGACGAGAAGGGAGAAAACCACACAAACCCAAACCTGCCGGAGCGAAAACAACAGCGGTGTGGGAAAGATGGAGGGGCGTGAACTCAAAAACGACACAACGTAACAGAGACGCATAAATAACACGGGCATGTGCATGCGATCCATCCATCCATCTGTTCATCGAACAAACGATCAAATCTCACGCCACGCCACGACTCGACCTCCTCTCGCATCACCCGCAGGGAGCCCCACCCACCCACACAACCACCCAAAAAGAAAGAAACGCCGACTGTGCACTACAAACCCTCCAGCCGCCCCCCGCCCCCAACCCCGCGTAAAGAATAGAAAAAACCCCAGAAATCCCCTCTTCCCCGTCCTACACGCGTCCCCTCTCGCTAACACACCCTCGCTTGCATTCCAACGATTCAATCTACCATCACGTAATCAACACCCCCGTCCTCGTTCGGCCTCCGATGCTTTTGAGTGCTCAGTATACCGGGTCGGAAAGACCACATGTTGCCAGATGCTCCTGCAACTCGGTACGCCTGCCTTTGTGAATAAACCCCGCGTAGGTGTCCGTGATGGGGTTGTGATCAAGCGCAATGTCCGCACGTGTTTGTTTCTTTCCCAAACTTGAAGTGTCGAGAAAGCGCACTGGTGCGTCCGTCTCGTCCCCTGCCGGTGCCGCTGCTACAGCAGCACCAACAGAAGAAGCGCTATATGAAGCTAATGTTTCCACCTTCATTTCGCAGTCGCGGCTGAGCAGCACGAGGTGGAAGAAGTTTCCCGCCATCGTGCATCGCGAGAGGTGGACGTCGCAGCCAATGCCTTCATACACCCCACGGGCGCAATTTGCGATCAACACATGCTGCAGCTTCGCGTGCGACTCAATGCCGAGATACAAGCCATCACGCCCACCAATAAGGGCGCAGTTACGGAGTTGCACTCGTGAGCGCTGCGTTGCCTCGATGCACGGGAGGGTTGTCGAGTGCTCCCAATCGTGCTGGAGTGCGCCACTGTCATCCGGGAAGCACTTGGTGGAGATAAACGTGACGTCACTGGCATCCAGACTCGCATCGTGCGAGAGCTGCAGATTCCCCTCGATAGTGGCCCCGTTGCCAGTGATGGAGACACTTGTGCGAGAGATTTTGATGGGGCGGTCCACCCCTAACGTGTAGCGGTGATTCTCGAGAAGAACAATTCGGGCCCCTGGCGTCTGCAGAGCCTTCGCCAAATCCTCGGCACTCGTGGTGACAAAGAGACCGCCACCGCCCTCGAAGCACTTCTCCAGCTCCGCCATCTCTGCAGCGTAGCGCTCCTTGTCAACGAGTTTCACAAGGTGACGAATGATTTCGTTTGCGCGATCGAGCCGCTTCGAGACATCCCTCAACTCCGCCCGCAGCCCCTCCACGGCAGCAGGAAGACCATTTGCGGCACCTACCGCAAAACTGCCATCCTCCGTGGCGACATTCGCCGTCTGCAGAAAGACAGCAGGACACCCGCCACCAGTAATGGACTTGCAGCACAACCACGCCATCGATCCACGCGGCATCCAAACGGCGGAGCGACACCGATGCAGTTGCCTTGTCAGCATCGCCTACCACGTCTAACTATCCGCCACACCACTCTTCCCTTCCCCTCCTTTGTTTTGTCTACTCAATGTGCCTTTGCTGCATATTCCACATACGGAAAGGGAGAAAATGGGAGGAATGAATGCATATGCTGATGCGAGAGAGAGAGAGAGGGAGGGACAGACCTTTAGTGCGTCACACCTGAGAGGAGGAGGAGGCGGCAGCGGCAGCAGCAGCAGCAGCAGAAGGTGCGTCCAACGAGTTGGTGCGTGCGTGGGCGAGGTGGCAGTCACGCCTCTATCCCATGCAGTGCAGCAGCAGCACCATCATCATGCCCTTTCCTCCTCGCGTGGAGCACGTCAAATGCGTTACAGAAAGCAGGGGTCAAAATGCAGAAACACGCCTAACCACGGGAAAGAATGTCATTGTCGTGCAGCGTCGCGGTGATGACGCCAACTCCGATGGTCGCAGCGGCGTTTCGGTCTCCAGCATGTATACATCACACGGGTGTGGGGGCTGTTGAGTCACCAATGAATGTGCAACTGCCCATCATTGCACTCCCGTCCAATGACAAGAAATGTAAAAGGGCAAAAAAAAAAAGAGCCGACAGACGCACAAACCCAGAACGGAACACTCTGTCCGCTATATTTCCCCTCGCTGCTCATGTCATCGCCTGCAGAGGACTGAATCCCGTCGGCTTAGCCGTTGTCAAATCGACCCGCAGGCGATACTCCCAGTACGGCATTCCGGACGGGCTTGGGAACGACGGTGGGACCACAATGCTCAGCACATCCTGCAGGACCTCCTCCTTCAGCAGACGGTCCGACACCGTCGTCGTCGAGAGGGACGGGGAAGAGTTGACCTCAATCAAGTGCGGACGCAGACAGCTGTCGATAAGCACGTCGTACCCGTAGAGCTCGAAGCAGTGCTTGTCGTTGAAAATCACCGCCTCCATCGCTCGGAGGCTGTGATAGATGGTAAACTCAATGCTGCGCATGAGCCCATCAGCGCATGCAGCACCGTACCGTCCCTGCACGAAGAGCCAGAGGTTTGCCAGCGACCATTTCCCGCCGTGTGCTTCGTTGTACGCCTCCTCGCCCTTCTGCAGCGCCACGTTGGTGAGGTGCGAGCAGAGATCTTCGTCTGCAAGGGCGCTGGCAACGTAGCGCGTGGCACAAAATCGAGCAAAGCCCTGCCTATGGAGATACGCCACCAGTGGTTTAAATGACGTCACGAGAACGTACAGACGCATGTCGAACTTCTTTCCGCCAATCAGCAGAGGGTCTGTAATGTACTTTGACACGACGAAACCACCTGGCGCAGCGCCTTCGGCTTCGTCCATGTCGCGTTTCTCCTTGAGCCAATTTCTCAGCTGTGAGAGACGGTTGATGAGAAATATACCGCGACCCTGCGACCGCGCAGTGGGCTTTACGATCCACGTGCACCCGGGCTGTCGCTTGAACTCCTCTTCGAACATGCCGAGGTCGTTGGGGATGTTGTACGTGACGGGAACACAGTCCGAAAAGCGCAGCCAGAGAGTGCTGTCGTCTTGCTGCACCCCCGGGGGTGCGTGCGGCAGCCGGAGCTGTGCGTGGTTGGGATCCCGCATGTACCGCTTGATGTTCTTGTACATCAAGTCCTTGCGTGTGAGCTCAAAATGATTCGGGAAATGGTTGATGATCTGCAAGTCGGTCAGGCGGTACTCGGTGGTGGTGAAGATGCTACGCACCCGGCCAACGTTCATCCAGAAGAAGTGCCAGTCGCTTGTCATCACCTCCTCGTCCTCCACCATCTCAATGCTGCGCGGGAACTGCCTAAACGCGAGGTGAATAACGTGCTTGTCGAGGTCGGTACGGTAACGCAGCGGCGGGGAATCGTCGTCAGCGTTGTTGCCATTGGAGGTGCCGCTCATTCCCAGCGGTGCCCTTCGTGAGAGGCGCGAGCCCTGCAAGGGCGGCTGCGACGCGCCAGACACACAGGCTGATGGGACGGCATCAGTCGTCGTGGCGACCTTTACACCCGCACGCACATCCTGCGTCTTTGCTTTTCTGCCTTGGACCGGGAGCCGCAGCGACGTCCGTGACAGCGTGTGCGGGGACCCACCCGCAGTTTGCCGTTTCCGATGCATGAGACTGAACGCGACCGAATCGGTGTACTCTCCCTTCGCCCCTCCACTGTTTTGTCCACGTCAAATCCCTGCGCCGAGCGCCGAGCAAAACGCCCCGGATCGTCTCCGCACAAGCGCACGCCGAGAAGAGCCACCTTGGCGCTACTCTGCGGGAAGCACCGCACACCAAAAGGGAAGAGAAGGTTGAGGGAAACGAATGTGACAGGGGATTTGGAGAGAGCGAGAGTGAGAAAGTGAGAGAGTGATGTGCGTCAAGAGTGTATGTGTGGTTGGCCCAGTGACGCAGCAGCAGCAGCAGCAGGCGTGTCACACGCTCAGCATTTCCTCCTCCTCTTCGCTTTTTTCACTTGGCCGTTGGCGGTGATGCATCCCTCTCCATCGCACTTACGCGTGGCAGCAGCTTCGCCTGACCGACGTGTCACTCCCCTCCGCTGCCGTTTGTTTCGACTCGTCCCATTCAACGACCCCCCGTGACCGTCCATTCCTCTTGCGGACGCTGCTGGTGTGGTCGTCTCCTCCTCCTCCTCCTCCTCTCTGGAACGCTTGCGGCGAGGCGGGCTTGCTTTTCTTTGCGCGTTGTGGCCCTGCTTCTTTTGATGCCCGCTCTGCTGGTTGGCCCTCTGTGCCCCATTGCTGTCATCATGGAGAAGCGACCTGACGCTTCCACCATCCTCGCCCAAGAACTGCTGAATTTCAGCCAGGAACGCCTTGTCATTGCGGCGCAGCAGGTGGCAGCTCTCCTCATCACGGCCCTCCCCGTTGCGTGTCTGCTTCGCATCGAGCTGCAGGTGGGCGTTAAGCCGCTTCTTCAGGCGTCGCAGTGTCTTCTTGTCGCGCCCCTCTGGCATTCGAAGTGCCGAAGCCTTGTAAAGTGTCTGCTGCAGCTGTTGTGCCGCGGAAGGCTCCGCCTCAACTGGCCCCACAAAAACAGGAATACGCCGCAGATTCGACTTGTGTCGTTGACGGCCACCGCAACGCCTTGCGACGCCGCCACCATATTTATTATTCGTTTTAACAACAACAACACCACTATCATCATTATGATCGTCAGCGGCAGCACTAACATTGCTGCTTCCTTTGGAATAAGCAGCAGTACGGCAGTGTCTCGGGTCATCCGTGACGCCTCCACTGCTGTGATGATCACCGTTAGCGTTATTGCGGCTAAAATTCCCAGACGACGAGATCTCTGCCGCCCGATCAAATGGGGAAACGAAGATAAGATCCTTCACGTGTGACGGGTAGGGGACATCCACGTAGTCGAGTGACTCTGGCAGGGTGATGCGCTCCACGAGAGGCATTGGCTCCCCGCGCACAATTCTCCCCTGTGTGGCAAGCATGCGGTGCTGTTCATATCGCGAGAGGCGCTTCGGCGGCTGCAGTACGTTGAGCTGAACAGGCGTGGTAAAATCACGTAGGTACCGCTCACTCACTGTCAGGTGTGCATCCGAGATTCCCACCGCCTGCTGCGCGGCTGCAGCAACGGCGGCTGCGTCGTTGCTTGAGAGCAGCACGTGCACTACCTGCTCATGCTTACGTGAGGAGCGAAGTGCCTCTGCAACGCTCACTGGCAAGGCTGCCTCCGACGGCATCAGCGCGACGAAAGTCTCCAGTGGTGTCAGCGGGAGTGTGGGGTCGCTTCTTCTGCTGCTGCTGTTGTTCTTCTTCTTGTTGCTGTGTGGCGGAAACGAAATGCGCTGCCCTTTTTTATGACAATGCGCAGCTGCAGCGCGTGCGTGGTTGAGGTGCGGCGAGGCTGGCGCAGGCACGTACTGGTAGTCTGGACAGACGCCTGTGACGGTGGTCTGCAGCGACCAGAGCGCAGCGTGCAGCAGCTGCATCCCCACTGCCACCTCCGCATCCCCGACGTAGTCGTCCGCCTGCAGTATGTCAACCAGAAACTCCACATCGATGGACCTCAGGTCTGGTGCAACCAATGAGCGCTGCATCTGTGACGCCGCACGCACCGTGCGATACCGCTTCCACAGCACGTGCGCCACCTCACCAGCGCCGGCGTAGTGGTCACCGCCATTGAGCAGAAAGAGAAACACAAAGTCCACCCGAACGGAGGCGAGCTCTTGCGCCGTCAGCCGAAACTCAGTGGCACCCGGCTGCAGGCTGTTGTGCAGCCAACGGTACAGCAGCTCCGAGATGCTAATCAGCTGCATCGAGGACGGCCCCAGCACGAAAAGGTTGTGGTACTGCGTGGTACCCATGCAGGTCAATGTGAGGTCAATGTCGTTTCCAATCAGCGCCACGGTGTGGTTCGGGTTGTAGTGGCTGCAGCTGCGCGAGAGGGAGGCGGTGGCGATGTGCGCAAGTGCGCGCGCTATCTTTGCCTCGCCCTCCCCGACGACCGTAGAGCCGTGCAGAAAGACGGGAACGTAGTGCTGCAGGAAGCCACGCCCTCCACACAGCTTAAACTGGGCAGCGAGAGCGTTCTCCAGCTCCACGAGGAAGAGCGAGCCGGGCGTGATGGCGAGCGATGTCAGCTGCTGCGCACCGCACGTGTCGAGCATGGCGAGGCGCCGCCTGCGGAGTCTCTGCGTGTGGAGCTTTGCATACGGCGCAGGGCCATCGATGCAGATGGTCAGCGAGAGAGATGGCGACACCACCCGCGTCAGCAAGACCCGCAGCCGCTGCAGCACCGCCTCAATGATGTCGCGCTTCGTCACCACCGCTGCATCCCTGTCAAAGCAGGAGTGAATGATGCAGTTCAAATCAACCAGCACGTGATCAACCCGCGGCGTCACCGCGTCGCTGGAGCCGAAAGCGGAGGGTGAAGAAGACGCCGCGGGGTTCTCGTCAGCATCGGCGTCCAGCATCGCTGCATGCCGCCGTTCTCTCCTTGTCTCGTCCCCATCCACCGGCTCCTCCTCCACCTCCTCCTCCGCGTGCGTGGCAGCGGGCAGAAACTTCGTGCAGGAGGAGCCGTCGATGAACTTGCGAAGCCCCAAGACGCCCATATCGGCAGGGAAATACACACACACACACAAAAGAAAAACAAAAACAAAAAAAGAGAGGCGTTTGCGTCTTCCGCGCACCACCGCCCCAGCCCCCTCCTACACGAAAGATTACTAAGACGGGGAAGAGAAGAGAAAATTTAAAAAAAAAAAAAGAAGGGAACGACGGGTGCAGTGACTAACGATGCAGCAGAATGGGCGTGTGACAGCACCAGTCGCCACGTTATCCCTCCTTCACACACGCACATGCACAGACATTCTCTCTCGCCTCCTTCCATTGTTTGCCTTTGCACGCGCAGAGCAAACGCAAAGCTGAGTCATGCTCCCTCCTTCCCGCTCATTAAGCCTCCCCCTCCTGACGACACAAACGACGGGGAGTGCACCAGTGCCACGGGAGCACATGTGCCATATATATGTGTATATGTGTACACGCGCATCGGTCAGAGGAGAACGGAGTCCTCCTCAGATGCATTGGACGCGGCGCTCCTCATTCCCTTCTTGCCCCCTTGTCGGAGGGCGTCATTTCCACCACGGTGTGCCTTCGGCTCCTGCTCCTGCTGCTGGATTGCCTTCGTGCGATTCGGCTTCCTCTTCTGCCTCGACTCGTTCCACTCATCCTCATCCTGCTGCTCATCCTCATCCTGCTGCTCCTTCGGGGCATCGCGCAGCTCCTCGACGGTGGAGGACTTCCTCCGCCTGAAACGACTGTAAAGCAGATTGCTGTCGCCCTGCCATGCGACATCCCTCTTCCGGACGCACTGCGTGATGCAGTTCTCCAGATTGGAGAGGCGAACCAAATTCTCCACTCGATGACTTGTAAAATAGTCGTGCAGACCGTCGTCCCCATTCCCATCGCTGCTGCTGCCGCCGCTGTCGTCGTCTGTGGCACCGCCAGTGAGGCCGTTGCTGGGAACGCCGCAACCGGCCGTCACCGTGGCCCCCAGAGCCTGCGCGTTCGTCGCTTCATTGCCACGGATCCTCGCCATTGCCTGCACGTTATCATGGTGCACCTTCTTATAGTAATCCATCCATTTTGGAAACACCTCCACCAGCTGCCCGCTGACGCGCATCTGCCAGTCCGTCTGAATGCGAGTCGCAGCCGAAAACACGTTTGTGAGCTGCTTCTGCTTCGGGAATGGGACGGGGATGTCATTCGCGCGCAGCAGCTGAATGCCGAGGTACGCAACGTCCGTGTTGCCCGTCTCTTGACCTGCACCAAGGAACAGGTCGGCCGCCACTATGGCCCGCTCACGTTGGCTGTTCACGGGAAACCCCAGCGATGCGGGTGCGCGGCCGTTTGCGAGGCCAAGAATGAGGCCCGGCAGCATCTCCTGCACCGCCCGCTTGCGTGCCGGCACCAGCAGGTCCATCGCCAGCTGGCGCAAAAACGGCACCAATATCTCCTGTGGCAATCCATGCTTCGTTACCGCTGCAGTCACCGGCATTACCTTCTCCACGTCCTCGTAAAGCGCATCGAGTCCGTCGCACAGCTGCTGCCACGCTGCCTTCCCCATTCCTTGCTCGACGATCGAGGGGTTCTGAAGTGTCGCAAGGCCATCCGTGAACCACCGGCACATCACTTCGCCCGGGCGTGCCACATTTGGCGCGAGTCCGCTCTCCAGGACAACCGAGATGACATCCACGAAGGGGGTGTACAGCAGGTAGAACAGCGAGCGGGAGTAAACGGAGACGTTTAGCCGAACCTGGTTCTCGATCTCCGCCGTTGACAACTCCTCCGCCGGGCCAGTATTGAGGCCACCAGTGGGGTCGTCAAAGAGATTAATCTCAAGTGGGTTAAAAGCGTTGTTTACGTTTCGCACAGACCCAACGTAGCTGGTCGCCTCGAATTTGTTATATGCACCGCGGCGCTGCTGCAGGCACGAGCTCGCAAGGAGCCAAGGCGGGGGCAGGGGCGACGTCCCTTTCCAGGAGCGCAGTCCAGCGCGGCGGGTGAACAGACGCTGCGCGAGAGGCCTCCGCATCGCAGCGGTGAGCGGCGGAATTCCCACTATTTAAAGTCCTCGTGCACCTCAAGCACCACTGCACCTGCACAAAAATAAAGTGGGGGGAGGGAACAGCAGCAGGAGTGAGAAAACAACAAGCGGAAAGCGGCAACAACAACAGGGGCGGCGGTCCTTTGTGGCCCATCACCAGCGGACACAACCCGCCCACCGCATGAGGCACACCATCAGCGAGTGTTAGCGAGTTGGTAAGTGAAGAAATGTGGCAAGCTACAGTCGGTTCGCCGCGTCCATCAGCGACTCGACCACCATGTCCACATCGCGTGGGCTCACCGAGCCGCTGCCGCCACCGCCACCGCCACCGCCACCCGCAGCGAGACCGACGCAAATGAACAATCGCCGGTGTATTCGTGTGAGACCCATCGACACACGTGGAAAACGACTGCCGTCCTGGCCGTCTGTCTCATCGCTTGCCTTATGAAGCGGGGCAAGAATGGTGCTCCAACGCGTCATGAGTGCCTCCGTCATCTCATCAGCAAGGGTGAGCCAGCGGAAGAGCACCATGCCAAAGGAGGAGGCGTGCACAGAACAGTCGAAGCGTCCATCAGCCCGCAGCCGCTGCTCCATGTAGTGCAGGGCCACTTGATGGCTCCACACTGCTTGGGCGATGCATGCCGGATCGCACTGTGCGAGCGCGATCGCGAGGCGCACGATCTCGCTTGAGCGCATCGACGAATGTTCCATCCGCAAACGAGACACATCTGTCGCGGCAGGGGTGCACCAGACATTTCCGCCCGCCTCCTCGTCCTCGTTCATGTGCTGCAGCGCAACACCCACCTTTGCCACCTCCGCGACGAACAGCAGTGAGGCGGGAGACACGACCGAAAGCGTCGGAAGAAACGATGTTGAGACGCCCACTTGAATGGAGTCCGCGAGTGGGGCCGCACGCCGGAACGACGACACATGCCGCTCGCACGCTGCAACCAACGCAGACTGCCCCTTCTCTTCTACGATACCTCGCGCAGAAGCAGCGGAGGTGACAAGGGACAGGCCGCAGTGGCTTGCGTCGATATGGAACCACACTCTCAGTCTACGGCACAGATCCGCCAGCTCCTCCAGCGGGTCCACGGCGCCGGTGGTCTGCGCGCCGAATACACCGCACACAAGCAGCGGGCAGAGGCCGTGCGCCAGATCCTCGGCGATTCTTGCCTTCAGCGTATCCACCTGCATCGGGTAATTTTGCACCGCTGGCGCATAGACTGTCTGCAGCACACGAACGTGCCGGATGCCCACGCAGCGCGCGGCCTTCCTCAACAACGGTTGGCACTGATCGCTGCAGTAGAGCACCAACCGCTGCGTCAAGCGGGCCTCGTCCTCTGGGCTTGAGAAGCGCGAGCTGAGGTAGCGTGCATGGGCCTGCGCGCGAGCCGTCACAGCAAGCACGATGAGGCTCTCCAGCGACGTGTCGTGGAGCAGTCCACCGCCACCGCTACCGTTGCCGTCAGTGCTACCACATCCATTCCCCAACGCAAGAGCGCGTCGGCCCAGCGCCACGGAGCCACGAGATGAGTGCGGCTCCGCAAATGCCTCAGCAGGCAGTTTTTGTCCCTTTTCTACCGGTGAAATCCAGAAAAAACGTGATGGCAGGTGCAGAAGGGCTGCCACTGCGTCGACCACATCCTTCTCCAGAGAGGCGAGCGACTGACTCTCCATGACGTGCGTGACGGAGTTGTTCCACTGCGGTTTTGCAAACAACGCGGCGACAAGAGAAGCCTGCACCTCAGCCGCCTGCGAGACGGGATCAAGAAGAGAGTGCGCTGCAGCGCCTCTGCACAACGAGTCCTTGATCCATCGCTGCCGCACACTCTTCTCGCCCCCGCATTGCCTAAAAAGTGACGGAAGACTGAAACTCAGCCTCGATGGCGGCGACGGTTGCACTGCGCCGTCAAGAAGCCCGCCAAGAAACCGCACAGACCGATGCAGCAGCGTTGACACAGCACGACAATACCGCGGAGTGTTCAGCAACATCGCATTGTCCCTCTTTTCTTTTGCGCTTGTTTAAAATACCGCTTCGCTATTCTTTCATCCGCGTGCCACACACGTCACATGGACGGATTGACACACACACACACACACACACAGACAGACAGACAGACAGACAGACAGACAGACAGACGGAGAGAAAAGAAAGCTGCACGTAGCGTCAGGCGAAGAAGCCGCCGTTGCGACAGCGCCACGTAGAGTGAGCAGCTCTCCCGAGCCGTAGATGCACGCAAACTCTCACACACGCACTTGCATGAAAATTTCTTGTTTCGCCTTACCCGTGTTATTACGTAGCGGCAGCAGAAGCAGTCGCCAACCACACCGACCCCCGCTTCTCACTCGGGCCCCAGATGTGTCTTGTCATCACCGCGTCAGGTACGACTTCTTTTTTCTATTGCGCCGCCTGGTCGCCACCATCATCATCATCACTACTACTACTACTACTGCTGCTGCTGCTCTCCAGCTGCACTATTGTGTTCTGTCGCGGCTTTCCTCGAGGGTGGTTGAGCTCCCCGCGCACCGCCTTGACACGCTCCTTTCGTGCACGCTTGTCGTCCTCGCGACGGTCGTACGCGTCAAAGCCATCACTGACCACTGAGACGCCGGCGGATGCGTGGAGCTCCTCCAGAGACGGCGGTGGCCAATACTTCGAGTTGCCAACGACAAGAAACATCGGGTCGTTTGGGATGGGATCAAACGCATGCGGCGCAGGCTGCCGTGTAGTACCGCCGCCCTGGACTTTGGTGTCGGCCGCAGGGTCTTCTCTTCCCTCGCGGCCATCCGCAAACATGCGTGTCACATCCGCTTGCTGCGCGTGCACCTCGCTCTTCCTGGGCAGGCGCACGGTAGAGAACCGCCGCGCCTCGAGGGACTTGTTGGTGACACGCACGCGCTGCTGCTTCTTCACGCCCATTCTTCTCCCTCCCCACACCCGGTGCCCGCTGGAGATGCTAAATTTTGTGGCTCTGGAAGCGCTGGTGATTGCAATCAACCGCGTCAGACGCGTGCTGCAGGGTCTCTTCGGGGCTACACGGATGAGGGGAGAGCGGGTAAACGAGAAACACAAAAAGAAGCGAGGGAAAATGGTGCAGTTGGAGGCACCCATCGCAACAGCAATGCCACACATACACCGGCCATCGGACAGCAACAACCACAAGGCGGGGAACGAGAGGGACACAGTTGGCGGTACACAAATGTCTCAGTCTTTAGAAACGTCTTCATACCGCAGCGAACGTGTCTGACCGCTGCCGACTGCACCGCTGAAAAGCCTCAGCACCCTACACATCCCTCCTCCGATCATCCAGACACGCGCAAAAAGATATCCACGCTGGCGCCGTGCACCGTCACGCGTCTGCGGTCGCAGCTCAGATGCCATGTGCTGCTCCTGAACCTCCACCCATCATCCCGGAATCCCGCACACGAAACATATTTATATGATCGCTGAATATCACCCATTGCAGCACGCGTGATGCTGATGCAATGCGGTAGAGGAGACTGTACGTGGCGTTGCGTCCTCCCAGAAGGTGCGACGACAAGCGTCGGCTCCGTCTGTCACGCCGATCCACGACGGGTGGTTCACGCAGCATCCCGCGCTCAAATACCTCCGCCACCCCTCTCACAGAGTGATACCCCCGCATCCAGCACTCGCGTTCTTCTGGTGCCAGAGAAAACACAGAAGCCATCCGCGGGTCGTTTGGGAAAAGCACGCAATGTTGGTTTTATCCAACACTCTGCCGCAGTGCAACATGGGACGCGCAGAAGAAAAGGTGTGTTCTTGGATGCCCCATCCCCCGGGTGATTAAATACCGCCCCCCCTCCGTCGATTCCTCGCTGCAGTTGTATCAGGCTTCGTTGCCTTCGTCTGTCTGCGTGTGCGGGCCGATCGCCTTCCCGTCGCTGTGCGCTCGCGTCCAGCTGTGGCAAATATGCATCAGTCATGCGGACAGACGGAGGCGGGGCGGGGGTGGATGGAGGAGCTGACAGCTGTGGTACCAGAGGCAGCGGGAGGGCAAACAACAACAATAATAATAATAATAATGACCGAGGTGGAGAAGAAAGCAGAAAAGTAAAACCCCTCGTGTTGTGCTTTCGTCGACCCCACACACACACACGTCCCATCACCTCGCAACGTCCTCAGACACCACCACCACCACCACCATCACTACACACAAGTGACACCCATGCGGAGGGATGAAATGTGATTTGCAAGTTCCTATGACGTCAGGTAAAGCACCAGCGCCACGATAAGAGCAGCCGCGCAGTAGTCAGTGGGGATGCAGAGCTGCTGGCTGTGAACAGTTGCGGCCTCGCCAGACTCCCTCATGCACTGTTCCACAAAGGGTGGGGCATTCCTGCTGATGCAGGCGTACTTTTGGTGGAGAATGTAATTTGTGCGCTCCAGCGTGGCGTGCATCATCTGCGGGGCGAAGGAGGAAAGCAGCAGCCAGAGAGGGAATAGTGTCACTTGCGTCAAGAGCATTGCAGCCCGCCATGCAATAAGGTCGGCCGGTGAGTTCCTTGCCATGGCATCCATCCACTGATGTTGCGCCTCGGTCTTGCGCGTCAGTTCTGTCAGGAGCACGGAAACCACCTGCCGCTGCGTTGGGTAGAGGAGGAAGCCAGAGAAGTAGTGCACCATCGCCAGCGCAAAAAGTGGCGTGATGCAGAGCGACTCGACGAGGGAGAAGTGGCGCGCGTGCTGCGCATCAAACTTGCGCGGGATGTCGGCGATGAAGACGTTGTGGCCGGCGAGCATGTCACCGAGAAACTCACCACCCTGACGAGGATACCACAGAAACAACCGCCGCACAGAGGCCGGAAGCGTCAACTTTGACGTCGCATGCAGCGTGGCGCTTCGCGAGAGCATTCGCCAGCGTCTGCACACGTGTGTAGCGAGCACTAATAACAGCAGCAAGAACAGATCAAAAAAGAAGATGCAAGGGACGGGTCTACAGGGAGAGAGAGAGAGAGAGAAAAAAAGAGACATGAAGAGAGACGACTGAAGACGCAAGGCAGACGTTTGTGGAGTTCACCCGCAACCCACCCACCACTTGTCTTGGGCGATGAGCAGCTGGTGGACTCCTCGTGGCTCATCGCGTCAGCGGCAGCTGCTTCTTCCGCCGCGCCTCCCCGCTCATTACGATGACAACGCCTGCGCGCGCGACATCAGCAGCCTCCCCAACCAACCGTGCATTTGGCGCTCTGTTAGCAGCGTCAACACAGTTGGCTGTGGCCTCATTGTTGTTGCTGCTGCAGCCGCCGCGAAGAAGCTTCCGCCGCCAGCTCCCCCTTCCTCCTCCTTCTCTCCCCTTTTCTCATGGGTTGCCGGCGCTGTGGGATGCAAGAGCGCGCGGGTGCGTATCATGAGGCACTCCAGCAGACTCTCTTCCTTCCCAGGCGTAAGCAGCACACGCGGGAAGGCGTAGTTCACCACCATGTCAATAGGGCGATTCGATGCCCCGCTGTGGCGGCTCTTGCCGTCCCTGGTGTCATCCGTAGCGACAGAGAGCACCCAGTCGTACGTGACCAACACGTCGGCATCGCCACGCTGAATGTCGGCAAGGTGACAGGTGCAGCGAAGCCGTGCGATGCGCTCCCGAAGCCCAGACAGCAGCTGCGGGAACACCGACTCCTGCTCTTTCCTTGATGACACCACAACAACCACGCAACCGGTGGATCTCTTCGGCGACGACGCAGACGCAGACGCATCAGCATCAGCATCATTATCCCCGCCCCCATCCAAAAGGCCCAGGTCGGCGAGGCAAGACCTACGAAAGTGTTGCGCGATGAGGTCAACAAGCCGCTGCACCTTGACCTCTTCAACGCGCTCAAACATTGGCTGTGTGGATCGCTCATATGTCTCCTCCACCTGCACCACATCGAGCACATGCTGCACACCACACCATACAGTGTCGTCACGCTGTCTGTAACGGTTCACCACATCGGGCGTGTCGCGAAGCAGTGTTTCCTGCAGCCACCCGTTGATCTCGTCATACATGCGCGTGGCCGAGACGATGTATTGGCACTCCACGTCGACAGCATTTGATAAGGAGATCCACCACGATGCGGGAACCGTGTTGTGCGAGCTAGGCTGTGCCATGCGATCCGCATCGCTAATACACACGACGCGGACGCATTCCAGCGGCAGGTCTTCGGCCTGCCCTTGCACAATCTGCAGTGCCTCGATTAGCGACTGGTGGGTCGCTATGAGAATAGGCACACGTTTCTGGAGGAAGTTCGGCACCACCTCACGGATTGCGGTCGTCGCATCGTGGGTGTTGCGAGCCGCCGTTGAACCCTCGAGCGTCACACACGGAGTGCTAGTGGAGTGCTCATGCATATGCTCAGATGGGGGCCGGTTGTGCGACGAGTTTTGGTGAAGATCCTCCTCTTTGCTGCTGTGGTGGTGGTGGCGGTGGCGGCGACTCCTTCGCCCCCTTTCGCTGTCGGTGCTGCCGCTTCGGTGGCGGCGGCGGCGACGGGAATGATGATGGCGATGGTGGCTTCTGACGCGTCGTCTCTTGTGGTCACGGTCAGAGTCGTGAGTGCGACTTGCACTTCGCCCGCGTCGCCGTCCCCGTGAGCGATGTGAAGAGGAGGAGCTGCGGTGCCGCCTCTGTCGCTTCTTCACCCTCTCGCGTGCAGCACGAGACTCGCTGCGGCCACGGTGCGGTCGGTGACGATTGCCCCGCGAGGAGTCACGGCTTCTTTTCCGGATTGTGTGACCCTCGCGATCGCATTCATGGTCGTCCTTGTGGCGGCGATGGTGTTGCAGGCATTGACTGCTGCTGTGGTCGACACGATCATCGTGCTGTATCTCCGTCCCATGCATCAGCGGCGTTGCTGCTGGTGCGTATGGCGCCACCTCGTCCTTCGGCGTGCATGCACTCAGGTGGCTGCAGGAAGCTTCATGGATTGTGGGCAGAGGCACGAGTTCTGCTGCACCGCGGCGGAACGTCATGGGGGCAAAGGCCTCTGCTGTAAAGATGCACTGCAGCAAGCGGTTGAACTGCTGCACCTCGCTAAAGCTACCAACCAGAATCATCGCGTGTGGCGGCGGTGGCGGCGGTGGTGCTGGTGCGCGCATTACACATGTCTCCGTGGGCTCACACTTCACCACCTCGCCCTCGTCCTTCACCTCACGCTTCTCGTCCTTCACCTTGTGGGCCTCCCGCGCGAGCGTCATGGCCGCCGTCGCCAGCAGGCCGGATGTCTTCTGTCCAGTGCCCCTTGGAGCAATGCTAACAGTGTGGTGGCCAAGAAGCATCGACGTGAGCGTCAGCTGCTGCAAGGCCGTCAGCAGCACATCTTTCTCACCTTCCCCATCGTTACGCACCGCACCACCATCGGGCATCGCTGCAGCTGCACCGCCAAAGACGATTGCCTGGAGTTCCTGCAGGCCCGGCCGCTGGGTCCCCGGGAACAAGTCGGGCATCGGTCTCCTCTCCAGATGAAATGGCCGCCGTTGCAGCTGCCACCGAAGGCGCATCAGAACAAAGGGCGGTAGCTGCAAATCCTCTAAACGCATGCATGGTGGTGGCGGCACCCTCGCCGAGCACTCGATCCCATGTAGCATGCAGAACTGCGGCACAAAGCCGGTGGACAGAAGGTGCTGCACCATGTACGGTGACGGCGTCCACGAGCTTCGCGACGCTGCTGCATGAGCCGTGGCATCCCCGCAGGCCACATAGCTGTCGGCCTCCCTATCACGGTGATGAGCGCCCCCATATTCGGAGTCCAGCGTGCGCAGTGCTGCAGCCGCACGCTCAGGCGCAACATACTCGGACCGCGAGTCGTGTCGCCCAGCCTCAATCACAAGCTGCCAGAGGGACTTCTGAGACGGTGCAGGAGGTGCCGCATTGTTAGAAGCCGGGACAAATGTCGGGAACTCGAAGTTCATCTCCGTTGCCTCAACACTGTGCGCACTTGTTATAATGTGATGTATCGCAGCGCCTGGTGCAGCGAAGCAAGAAGAGGCTACAAAAACACAACTTGCAACACCGATAGCGAGCTGCATGCGAAAGAAGCAAAAAAAAAGAAAAAAAGGGGGCATTACGGGGGGAAGAAACGTGAGCGTCATTCCAAAGACACCGCTGCATGGCCGTATGCATGTGTGCGTGCGGGTATATATATATATATATATATATTTGGAGGGGGTGCTGTACAGAAAACTGCTGATAAATCTTGCTGCAGAACAACGACAACAACATCAGAAGCAAAAACAGCGAACAGCGGAATGCGGAATGGGAAGAAAAACAGCCGGTTGCTACTCGAGGCCCCCCACATGGGCACGCACACGCCTCTCCACCCCATCATTTTCCCATTCGCTCCGCTCTACTCCCGCTTCGCTTCGCCTCGCACATTGCGGCACGCTGCAAACGTACCACTCAAAAGGAGGAGGGGGGTGGGGAAACAAACAAACAAACAAAAAAAACACATCTCTCATATCCCTAAATGCGCCACCGACCTCTCGCATGAATGTGCGTGTCTGCGTCGTTTGTAGTGGATGTGTACACCGCCCTTGCCAGTTTACTCCTCTGAGCGCTGCAGACATGGGTGGGTGTCGTGGTGACGCAGCATCACACCGTCGTCCAGCGGCGTCTGGTGGCGGCTGCTGATGACCCTCAGTGTGCCATCCGCTATCTTCTCGACGGGCTGCTTGCTGAGGCTCACCTCGCCGCGCTCGGGGTACTCCAGCAGTGTGAACATGAGTGCGGAGTCGTCCAGTGCGCCGTCGTTGAACACCGCAGCGTGGAGCAGCTTTGACGTTGTCTCGTTAAATGGTACGCCGACGAGGTTCATGTCCTCCAGCACCTGCAGCGACATGCGGTGCGCATGCGGGTTGCGCTCACCGCAGATACGCAAGATGTTTGCAATGTCGTTGAATATGTGGGTGTCGAAGGATGACTGACCGATATTCCGGATGAACTCCTGGCATTCCTGCATAAGCTTCTGCACCTTTGACAGCTGCGCCTTCTGTTTGTCCAAATGATCCTGCTTGAAGGCGGAGAGCCCTCGCTTGAGGTCGTCCTTGATGTGAAAACTGTTCAGCTCGTGCAATCCAAACTCCTGGTGCTTTATGCGGACCGGGAGCATCACCTCCTCGTAGAATGTTATCAACTGCCTGACGCTTGTCCATGTGGTGGTATTGAACTTCTGCTTTGCGTCCGCGATGGGCTGAGGTGTTGCTGCGGCAGCGCCGCCGGCCGCTTTCGCCGCCCTCACCTCCGCCGCAATTTTCGTCAGGTCCTCATCGGCGGCGAGTGTGGCAATCAGCGGGGCAAAACGCGCGCGTGCGAGATCCACAGTGGCGAAGAGGATCTCTGCCGGCCTACATGAGTGTTCGAGGATATCAGCAGGCACGTTGAACGCGCGTGCTACCTCGTCCTTCGTCACAGGCGTGCCCAACTTTGCTGGCGACTTCGCCGGCGGGACGTTTCGCACGACGGCGGCACACGAAACATAGCGCTGCTGCATCCGCTGCAACAGCTGGGGATGACTGCGACCCACGGCAAACGGCAGGTGACGCATCGTGAAGTCGGAATGGAATAAGAAATGGCCCAATACGTGCCTGAAGCCGACGTGTCACTCACATCAACGGCGAGAAAATGTGGGGAGGGGAACGAGAAACAAGGGAGCAGTCGCATTGCAGCAGAAACAACAACAACAACAAGAACAGCGGGAAGGTGAAGAAGAAGAAGAAGAGGAGGGGGAGGATGGGGGAGTTCACAAGGAATGAACGAGTGGTGACAACTCCGCAAGCCCTCACTGGCCTGCCTCTTCAGCCACTTGGTGTTTAGTCATTTGTTAGAACCGGTCATCGCCTCCTTGTCACAACGATGAATGGCGGGGACTTAACCCGCTCCGCTGCCTCAGCCCATCGTCTTCACCCGCCCCCGGAACTCATCGAGGGTTGTGTAGCCCTTCTTTGCCATAATCTCCTGCAGCTCGTGTGCGAGGCGGGCGAAGATGGCGGGACCCTCCTCGTGCAGCGCCGTCCCCACCTGCACCATCGACGCGCCAGCAAGCACGTGCAGGAAGGCGTCCTCTCCGCTGTACACGCCGCCGCAGCCAAAAACAAGCTTCTCCGGACAGCGGCGGTAGAATGCATTCACGTTGGCGAGCGCCGTGGGGAGAATATACCTGCCGCCGATGCCGCCAAATCCCTGCTTTGGTTTGATGACCACCGTCTCGCTATCCGCATCAATGACGAGCCCGTTTCCAACGCTGTTCACACATGTGAGAAACTTCACAAGGGGAAAGTCGTTCAGCACAGCGGCGGCCATGTCAAAGTGTGCAATGTCAAAGTACGGCGGCATCTTCACCCCGAACGGCAGCCCGTATGCGGTGGACACCTGCTCCAGGTACGTGCGCATTGCTGAAAAGTCGTATGCCACCTGCGGTTTGCCCGGGACATTTGGGCAGGAGAGATTCAGTTCGAGCATCACGCCCTTCGCCCGCGCAACGGGTGCAAGTCGCCGCACCATCTCCACATTCTCCACCACCGATAGGCCCGACATGGAGAAGAAGAGCGGCTTCCTGCCGTATTCGTGCATCTCGCTGGCGTATTGCAGGTAGAAGTCAAAGCCGCGGTTTGGCAGGCCCATGGAATTGATGCTGCCAAGACGAAGACTGCAGTAGCGCGGCTCTGGATTGCCGTCCCGAGGGGCGGCTGTGCAGCTCTTCGACACCAGCGAGCCGCTGGAGGACGATGTCATGCAGCGCAGGTCGTCCTCCGTGCTGCAGAGAACCCCCGCCGCATTCATGAAGGGATTATCGAACTCGTGGCCGAGTATGTTGAGCTTGAGACTCATCGCTCCCCCGTCGCACACCACTTTTCTCTCGCGCCGCGCAACAGGGGGTGGGCGCACAAGAAAGAACGGCATGCACGACAATCGCAGAGCAGGTGTGTGTGTGTGTGTGTGTGTGCGTAGAGGCAAAAAGGGAAGAACAAAAAGGAAATGAAAATAAAAACACACACAAACGGTGGGATCGCTGCGGGAGAAGAAATGTGGCGGAAACACACGCACGAATGAAAACGCACGGGTGGACAAGAACGAGTCGAGGCGTGGCGCTTCGGGGGCGCCTCAACACCACATCGCACTCCACACGCAGAAGAAGCGTGTGGCAGCGACAAGAGCAGCACGCCATTGCAGCCACGCAAGTTCTTGTCTTCCCTCCGCTGGTCGTTATTATTTGCCGTTATTCCCTTCGTTTATTTAGTGTCACTAATGGGCTCGTGTTACACGCTCTGCATGGCGGCAGTAAACTGACTGCCGGAATTCCCCCTCGCTTTTAGTTATAATTCCCCTTCCCTGTCCTGCGCACCACGACGCATTGCTGGTGGAAAAGAAGCATGCATGTGTCTGCTGCAGCCTCCAGCCACTTTCCCATTACGCTAGAACGCTAAACAGAATAGCCATCCGCATGAACAAGCCGTAGCGCATCTGCCTGAAGTATGCGGCACGCGGGTCAGCGTCAACGGTGGTGCTGAGCTCATCATTGCGTGGAAGCGGGTGCATCACAATCATTCTCTCCTTCGCCTGCTGCATCCGTGCCGCATCAATGACAATGTCCGCCTTTGCCGCATCAAAGGACTGCAGCGCCGCCGCATCATCGCCCGCCCCAACCAAGAAGCGCTCCTTCTGTAGCCGTGTCGCGTACAACACGTCGCAGCTTCGCATCACCTCCTCTGTGAGTGCGTGTGTGCGGCGAACCCGGACCCCCTTTTCAGCGATCACATGCTGCAGGGAATCCAACACCTCCTGAGGCATCTGCAGCGCATCGGGGGCAACGAGGAATACGGTATCAATGGCGAAGTTACGCACGAGCAGCTGCAGCAGGGAGTGGACAGTTCGCCCCATCTTAAGGTCACCAATCATCGCAATGGTGATGCCGTCAATGGAGCCCAGTTCCGCGTGGATCGTCAGCGCATCGAGCAGCGCCTGTGTCGGGTGCTCACCGGCGCCGTTGCCAGCATTCATTACTGGGTGCTTCGCCACCGCCACCGCCTCACCAATCGCCTCCCGCTGCGGGTGCCGCATCACGAGTACGTCACTGTACGCATCGAGCGTTCGAATCGTGTCGGCCAGCGTCTCACCCTTGTTGACGGACGACGACTCGACCTTGAAGTTCACAACACTCCCACCGAGGCGCACCATCGCGGCGCAGAAGGAGCTGAATGTGCGCGAAGAGTCCTCAAAGAATAGCGGCGTCATGATGCGGCCCTGCAGGAGATTCAACACCTCGCCAGCATCGATCCTCCGCTGAATAACACACGCGAGATGAATCAGAGCGTCGATGTCTGCGCGCGTGAATTGTGCGGCACATGTGACACTTTTGCCCTTCAGGCTTGCAACGGGTTGCAGCTCCATAAACGACAAGATGTCCGTTGCTGGTGCTGCTTCTAATGGTCGTTCTTTTTATTTTTTCTTTGGTGTGTGTCTGTGACTGCGGCGAGTGAAGGAGGGAATCGTGAGGAAGTGAGTCTCTCCCACTTCTTGCATACCAGCAGTGTGAGAGAGAGAGAGAGGGGGGCGGAGACACACACACACACACACACAGCGCCGTGGCAATGTGTTACCAAATGGCTGCTGTTGCACGGCAGCGTCACACTTCAAATAAAACACACGGAAAGAAACAAACAAAATTTTTGTTTTTCTTTTCGGTTGGTTCCCTTCCATCGCGTATGAGCCGAGTGCACTCGGCTCTTGGGCGGTGGCGACTGCGACTGCGACTGCGTGTGTGCAGCAGTGCATTGCACTTCTCTTTAGTTGCTGACGACATTTGTGTTTGTTGCTGTTTTTATTTCCCCGTCTTGATGGGTCGACACCCCTCCAGCAGCACCAACCCCCGCACCAGACGCTTTCAACGAGGCGGCTTCTTTTTTTTTTTCCTTAAACACCCTCCCCTCGAAAAGAAAAAAAAAAAACGAAAAAAAAAAAAGGAGTCTTCTCACCCTCACGCTCGCACCGCTGCACTTCGCGCTGCCATTTTTTTTTTTTTCCGTGTGCACAGCCGCAACTTCAGCCTCAAAGTTTACTGTTCGCCTCCGCCATGAAAGCCTTGACGTCTTGCATCTGCTGCTGCGTGATGGCCCCCGACTGCAGCCAGAGCGGCAGCAGTTGCGAGAGCGTGATGACCGCCTCGAAATCGAATCCGAGATTGCCGAGGAACTTCTTCGCGCCCATCTCGCGGTCAATGAGCACCACAATGGACACAATCTCCATCCCCGCAGAGCGCAGCTTCTCAATCGCCTCCACCTTCGTCTCCCCAGTCGTGACAAGATCGTCAATGATCACCACGCGGTCGCCCCTCTTGTAGTCCCCCTCAATGGCGGCCTTCGTTCCGTACGACTTCGCCTCTCGGCGTGGGTAGATGAGGGGAATGTTCATCTCGAGTGAAATGGCCGTGGCGATCGGCAGCGCCGCGTACGGCAGGCCGACGAGGCGATCAAACTGCAGCCGGCGCAGCAGCTTAGCATACTCGCGCGCCACCATGCGCAGAATCGACGGGTGTGTCACCAGCCGCCGCAGGTCGAGGTAGATAGGCGACTTCTTGCCGGACTTTAGTGTGAACCGACCGAAGCGCACGCAATGCGACGCCACGAGCGCCACCGCCAGCTCCGATGACCCGCTCTTCCCGAAGCGGAGAATGTTGATGTCCTCACAGAGCTTCTGCGCCGCAACCTTCGGGTCCTTCGCCTGCGCCACGGCGCGCGAGACATTGAACAGCATCCCGCTGCCGTCCGCACGCAACCCGGCGTGCAGCGCGGCCTTAAGATCACCGCCCTGCGCACCAACGCCGGGTACAAGAAACCAGAGCCTTGGCGCACGGGCACGCACACGGCTGAGTGCGACCGGGTCAGTTGCCCCCACAACAAGACCTACGTTGTTGTTGCGATTCCACACGGTTTCTGCGTACTCCGCGACGCACTCGTACAGATTGCGCCCATCCACCTCTAGGCCCTGCAGCTCGCCGGAACCCTTGTTCGAGGTTTTGCAGAGAACAAACACTCCTTTTGATGCGTACTGCAGGAAGGGCAAGAGCGAGTCGCCGCCCATGTACGGCGACACCGTGATGGCGTGGGCCTTGAGGTGCTCAAAGGCAGACTTGGCGTAGGCGTCAGCGGTGTCTGCGATGTCGCCCCGCTTCGCGTCAAGCACAACGGGGATATTCGCGGGAACGTGGGCAATCACCTGCCGCAGCGCCTTCCAGCCCTCGTCGCCGAAGTACTCGAAGAAGGCGGCGTTGGGTTTATATGCGGCGGCGTAATCCCGCGTTGCGTCAATGAGCCGTTTGCACTCCTCAGCTGCGGCGTCGGCAGATTCTGCGCGAGGGTCCAGGCCAATGCATAGCAGCGTAGACTTGGCCCGCTCGTTGAGCAGGTCAAAGAAACTTGTGGACATCCGCCCTTTCCGCTTGTGTTGTGCTTCTTTCACTACTGCATCAAGGAAGTGGATGCAGCAACAACAACAATAACAGTGACAACAGCGAGAGAAAGGGAGAAAGGAAAGAATGAGGAAGTCGGAGAAATGTAGATACCGCAAGCGTCCCACATCGCCACCCTTCACTATGTTTGCAGCAGTAAGACGGCACATTACAGTCGCTACTGCATATTTAAATGAATGCATTCACTCACACAACACCCTTCCGATCAGCCGCCAGTTGGCGTAGGGCGACCAGCCGCACTTTGACTTGAGCTGCGACTCCTCCACGACCCACTCCACACCCAGGTCAAAGCTGCGATGCGGTGCCTCTGAGAGCCCCAGGCTGAAGATGCGGTTGGGGTTGGTGTGCATGAGCCGCACAACATCCTCAACCCCAAGACGCCGTTCCTGTAGTGCCTTGGGCATTGCCGTGGTAGGATGCGGCCATCGCCCCGCGCAAACCGTGAGCAACAGCGGAACGACCAGCTCAATGGACGGCATGCCGCTCGGTGGAGCCTCCGGGTCATTTTTCTCCTGCAGCGTGTGTGGAGCATGATCGGTGGCGATGCAGTCCACAGTGCCGTCGAGAATGCCTTCCCAGAGCCGTTCATGGTGCTGCGGCGGGCGTACGGGCGGGTTCACCTTCACCCGTGCGCCACAGCAGCTGTAGTCCTCCGTTGTCAGGAACAAGTGGTGCGGGGTGACCTCCACCGTGACGTGCACTCCATCCAACCGCGCACGGCGCACATGATCAAGGCCCTCCCCCGTGGATAAGTGCGCCACATGCAGCCGCGTACTGTGCAGCCGTGCAAGTTCAATAGCGTACGCAATGGATGCAGCCTCCGAGTGGGCGGGGCGGCGAAGCGAGTGGGATGCCGGCCCAGTGTACGGATGTGTGGCGCATGCCTCGTCGTTGTGCGCTGCGTGCTCGCAGTGCGCCACAAGCGGAATGCCAAGCCCGCCGCACAATGCGAAGGCAGCCTCCGTAACATCCGCGTTGCTCCTGAGATTTCCCGTGGAGTTGTCGAGGTAGAGTTTCAGCCCCGCACAGCGACTCTTCAGCGCCGCGTGCTGCGGCTCTGTCCACAGCGTCTCCAGTTCGTGCAGGTGCGCATGGGTTGTGGCGCCGAAAAAGAAACGAATATCGCACAGCGACACGAGTGTGCTGGCACGATGCACCTTGTCGGCCAGCGCCGAAATCGTCTGTGTTGGTGGCTGCGTGTTTGGCATGTCGCACACGACGCCGATCCCTCCCGCACTCGCCGCCGCCGACTCGCTTCGCATGTCGCCCTTGTGCTCCATCCCGGGTTCACGGAAGTGCACGTGGCAGTCCACAAGAATGGGGAGTTCAGACCGCGCCATGTGAAATGCAATGTGCCGTGCGTCGCCACCCGCAGCCAACGTGTCGATGCAGCAGAAGGCTTAAAATAAAATACGAGCCGTGCCCTCCCCCCCTCTCCCGTCCCTCAGCGCCTCAGACTACCGAGGTGCGGAGCTGTCAAATGTGTTGTCCTCACCACCACTCCTCGTTTTCCTCTTCCTCCTCCTTCAGCAGCAGCAGCAGCAGCAGCAGTGAGATGAAAGCAGCGAGGCAGATGATGATCTTGAGACAAGCGTGAGAGAGGCACACGTGATGGCGGGCAGGGCTCCTCACCGCCTCCACCCGCCGCCAACTTCGCGATGTGCAACACAAAAGGGCACGAAGAACACATCAGACGGGCACGCACATCACACACAACGTGTACGCACCGGGACTCCCCGTGTTTCAGAACAAGCGAGAAGAGTCGGATGGTGGGGGAAAGGGTGGAAATTAGAAGACGTTTTCACTTCAGTGTTCGATACCCACACACACACACACACACCGCGCGCGCGCAGCAGCCCGAAACGGAATGTCGTTAGTTCCCCCGTGCCTTTTTTTTCTTTTTCTTTGGTTTTGGTCTCTGTGTGTTTGTGTGTGGTGTTTTCTCTTCTCTCCGTTGCACATTTTGTTTTGTTGTTTCTTCGCTCCCTTTAGTTTAACGCTTAATTTATATCACTTATTCGCATTGAGGCTTCGTTTCGTTCACTTCTCTTCTCCCACACCAGCAGCGTATCCCCATCCATTCACATAAGCGCGCGCGCTTGTGGCACGCACATAAGCCGAGAAATCCTTCGCACTTATTCCACAGACTCGTTTTCTCTTCTCTTGTTGATTGTGCTTTCAGCAATCAGACGCACGCGACTGTTGGACTGAAGGAGTGCGGCAGTGCGTATGTATAGAGACGCGCATTCATTTTTAGTTGTATGTGCGCATCACCGAAAAACGCCCCACAGACAGACGTGTATATATATATATATATATATATACAGAGGGAGAGACAGACACA
>JASANX010000814.1:0-11715 GCA_030849745.1 Trypanosoma scelopori
AAAATGCTTCCCCAGCCGTACACCACGTAATTTTTGTACGCCTGAAGCTGCTCCGTGACCTGGTCGGTGAGCTGCAGAGTGGCCGATCGCCCCATCTTGCGACCATAGCCATGCACCACCATGCCACAAAGTCCAAAGGGCTTGAATTGTAGCGTCTCCATCTGTCAGTATAATGTTTTTTTATTTGTTTTTCGTTGCTCCTTTTTGGTTTTCTATCTTCTTCTTGTGATCGTTCGTACACCCAATCGCTGACATCGACAGACCCGAGAGAAGCCGAGAGGGTGCAAGGCGAAAAGTGCCAGCAAGAAAGACGTAGTCAGTTGGATGCTGTGAAGATTACTGGCATGGCAATAACATCAACAGACTGCCAGAATGTGTCTGGTCCGCAGACGCCTTTCCTTCTTTCGTTCCAACCAACAATAGTCTCAGCCCATCAAAACGTTGTACAACGAGAGCGGTTACCACAGGGAAATGGGTTCTAAAAATTAAAACCTCGTGTTTCCCAAGACCAAAAAAAAGAAAAAAAAATGAGGGGTGCGGGGGAAACTAAAAGGGGAAAAAAAAAAGCACGGGGAACAACCAACTACCGTAAATTGACAGCTGTTTTGAGGCGTGCACACAAATAAAAATATATGAGCACGCAAAAAAAAAAAAAAAGGAAGAAGGCAACACAAGAGAAGGAAGGAGCAGCAAAAGAGGCGGTACCAGTTGCATGTGCGTAGATCGGTGGCAGGAGAAATGAGAGGGAAAGAGAAAAAAAAAAAAAGAGTTTATTGTTTTAGTTCTCTGCTGTCGTTATTCGCGTTTGTTTGTTTTTTTTTTGTTTGTCGTTGGTGAAGGAAGGACGATGCCAGACGTACCAGCCATGCTTTGCGTCCGGCATGTCTTCCGCCTTCGTCCACTCCGCCCCGCTCAGCCCTCAAAGGAGGAACCGAGAAGCGCAAAACAAATCTTCTCCGCTTCATTGTGTGTGTGTGTGTGCGGGATTTATTCGAGACCCCACCACCACCACCATTGACGGCTTGATCGGTAATAATTTGCCATCTGCACCAACACCGCAGAAATGCAATCGAGATGTATACCCCTCTTCGCGAAGCGAAACGAAAAAAAAAAAAAAAAAGGAAAATGCGATGGGGAGGGGGGCGACGGAACGCAACAAAACCAAAATAATCACCAAACACGGGAGAAAACAAACAAACAAACAAAAAAACAGCAACTGAAAAACGAAAAAGTACGTCATCATGGACGCAACAACAGGCTGCAGGAAAAATAAAAATAATAATAAAAAACAACAACAAAAAAAGAATGAGAGACCAACGCGTCCACAACAATAATAATAATAACGTAGAATGACACTAAAAAAAAAAAAAAAAAAACGCACGAGGAGAGAAAAAGTAAGTATGAAGAAAAATAGCCCTGCGAAACCAAAAAGTTTTTCCTTTTTCCCGTGAGTATGTATGTGAGGCGAAGGGGAGAAAAAGAACATGAAGGGGAAAAAAAAATTTTCATAAGATGATGCGAATGATCTGCGAAGATTTCATTTGCTTTAAAGCAGCTTCATTCGTCGGCATTGCGGCGGCAGCTGCTGCTGCTGCTGCTGTTCCCTCTTGTCGTGCTCGTGGTGATTTGGGGTGTGTTTGCTGGTATGCTGCGCCATTCCACACAAACACACACACACACGCCACCCACCGGCGCTTTAATTCACCATGAAGGCATGAAAAAAAAGCTCAGCAGCCGTTGGGCGACTACTCGCATCTCTTCTGAGACACAACCGGATGAAATCCGCAGCCTGTGCGCCCATCATGTCGTAAGGTACATCGGGGGTAAGCACACCGCGGCGCACCTTGGAGATGAAAGACACCGCATCCTTCATCATCTCCTCCTCCGGCCAGGGGTAGCGGCCAGAGAAGCAGAAACAGAGCGTTATGCCTAGTCCCCATATGTCGTTCTTCGGGTCAACGATACCTGAACAGGCCTCTGGTGACATGCACACAGGCGTCCCAAAGCATTTCTTAAGTAAGACGGTGCCTGTTGTCATGGTTGTTGTTGTTGTTGTTGCTGTTGTTGTCTGTGGGTCTTCAGCAGAAAATGTCACGCGCCTATTATATGTGAAGCTGTTGAGATCTGTACGAACGGAGGTATCAGGGTCGATGGTTGTCGTCTGCATCGCGTATTCTACTGCACCACCGAAATCACTGAGCTTACAGACACCGTCAATACTCACGAGAACATTGTTTGGGGAGATGTCTCGATGCACAATTTGCCGATCGTGCAGGTATTGAAGACCACGAAGAATATCACCCGTGTAGCGTCTAATGGTGTCAAGTGGAAGGTAGTGAAACGTCTTAACGAGAGCCGAGAGCGATCCACCCGAAACGAACTCTGTAATGATGTAGAGGGATCCGCTCTGAAAGCAGCTGTTGATGTATCGAACAATGTTCTTGTGGCGACAACAGGCTAACATTTCAATTTCTGAACGTGAGCTCTGAATCTGCGGGTTGTTTTCGTCCATGTCAGGTACCGGATACTCTTTGATTGCAACAATATTGCCATCCGGATGAAGTCCGCGGTAAACGGTACCAAATGAGCCTCTTCCAAGGGGCTCGTAAATGTCGAACTCCATTTTACCCTCCACGTCCTCATCATCATCATCATCCTTACTATAGATGCTGCTGCCGTTTATATCCACAATGTGTGGAAGGCTCGAATCACCATCAAACTCCGTGTCTGAGAATACGCTAGACCAAGCTGGCACTCGCTGGCTGCGCCGAACGCATACCTCGTGAGAATCACCGTTTTCCATCATACCCGCACCCCGAATCCCTGCTGCTACTGGTGACTCACAATCATATGCGTGAAGGCTGCTCGGTGTAGCAAGAGAGGGTGGTACCGTGGGAGTAGAGAAATGCATGGGTGGCGAAAGATTGTGGGCATAGAAGGAGAAATCGCGAAAGCCGTTCCACGGGGATGTGACGCAAGAGCTGTTCTCAAACATCACTTCATTCGCCTCGCTCGCTTCATTTCCATCGATGGTGAAGTGAGGAGGTGAGTTGATGCTGTCGTTGCGAAGGACGGCAGGTAAAAGATACTGATGCGATTGATACTCTTGCACAAATTTTTGAGCCTCCTCCTCCATGCATTCCCACCTCGGTCCCTGACGCACATACTTTGTGTTTGATGGCAGAATGAATTCAATTTTCCCTTCCCGTTGCTGCTGGGAAAAGCACGTGCAAAGACGATATAGGCGACACACATTGTGATCAAGATCCACCAGTTTTTCAAGCTGCTTGGAGGCCTCCGTAAACCTTTTCTCACACATCAGCCCAAATGCTTCTGTCAGAGGCTTATACTGCTCACGCCTGCTATAGAGATCTTCCTCCTCTACAGGTGCCTTGGGATCATATAGGTAGATGCGCACCTTTCCGTCGGATGTATCCTTGTAGATTGCATCCACCGGCACTGCCGTCATGCATACACGAAAAACATCGTAACACGGCTGAAGCATCAGCAATGGACAATTGAGAACTCGGCACAGATCTGCCACACGAGATGCGAGCTTGACCTCTTCACCATACATCAGCGTAACGTGTCCGGATCCTGCACCGCTGAGACCAATCATAAGTTGACTTAGGTGCATCGCGATACCCCAGACAAAAGGTGTGGAGGAAGTACGCATCCAGCGCGATTCTAGTTTTGCCAATTCCGACACCAGACGAAAGGCACAGTTGCGTGGCTGCACCAAGTTGACAGAGTTGGGCCCTGACGGTGTGTGAAATGTCACAACAACAGAGTCCAACCTAATATCAAAAGGGACACCATACTCCTCCCTTGCTACCCGTAGAACAACCCTTAGAAACCGTCTAGACATTTCCTGCGTCAGCTTCGCGGAGCGGTTTGTTACACCACCGTTGGGTAGGAATTCCAGCTTGGGTAAAAACAGTCGGCAAACTAGAAATGTCACTTGCTGAACCAGGCAGCCATAGTCATTCAGCACCCCGTTCTTCGCCTCAAAGCCCTCAAACAATCCACACTCCTTATTACTTGTCTGTCCCCACACTACAACACCTCCATCAACTACAACAGCTGCGCTAGAGCCGGGTGTGGTGTTGGGACTTGATGAGTTTGGCCGCACATAGTGAGAAAAATGTGAGCGTGAAGGGCTTACCGTGATTTCAGAATCATCCAGCTCCATCAGCGGAATGTCATCCAAGGAGTTCCAACTCTCATCAACTCTCTGGTTATTCGGGACAAACACCAGTGTATTCCTTCGAGCAGACGGCGGGGATGTGGTATCAACAATGAAGGGGTTTGTAGGGATGAGGCCACCACCACTGCTATTACTAATATTCTCCATAACCTCCTCACGCAGCGAAGGCGGGGAAGACAGACCCTCACGTGTACGCTTCGAGCGGTGCGAGGGGCAATCACTTTGTCTTTCGCCCGTATGTGCAGAGGCGGTGGTATCACACCTATGACCGTTTACAACCACAGACAAAATGCCGCTGCGCTCCAAATGGGGGACATACCGCCTCAGCTCCTGTAGGGTGTTTCCCAGAGTGACCACTTTGTCTACTAGCCCTTCCACCACAGGCCTTTTCTTCCGCCTTCCGAAGAAAAAGGGCAGTGCATGCATTTTTGGGACCAATGACAACTGCTCCCGCGTGAGTGGTTCGATTTTGGAGAGCTTTGATGACGCGCCGCGAATAAAAAGAAGAACACGAAGGTAGGGCGAATGTACGTAGTGCCATAGAAACGCCCACAACAAAAGCACCCCTCCAATAACTATGATGATGATGGCCATCGTAAGACCTACTGCAAAAATAAATGATTCCCTGGCGAAACCCTTAAAAACGTAACGCTGCGTTTCAGCGAAATCATTTGCACAAACAGCACCAGTACAGTTAGCGTTGCAACTGTGATTGCTCCTCTCGATCAGTAACCCTTTGATGGTCAAATAGTAAACTCCGAAAACTATGCAAATAAGTACTAGTGGCAATACAACCGCCAAAAAAAGAACTGCGCATACCAATCGGAACAATGAGCGTGCATGTATCCTTGGTTGTGGATGGTGTGGTATGCCGCGCCTAACAGTCAAGGGTGTGAGAGTTGTCTCCACTTCATCCCACTGCAATCGATGGTCACCACGGCCACTGTTTGAAGTGCGACAAGTAAGAAAATGTGCAGAGGGACGTGAAATCGAATTCATCCGCAGTTCCCACATCATTGGAGTCCCTTGCGTCTCTGGACAATTTTGGCTCACGGGATGCGCGACAAGGTCGGGGAGATTTGACACGGTATTAACAGAAACATTTTCCTCCAAGATCCCACGGCCGGAAGCAGATATGTTGGATGCGGATCTCGAGGATGGAGGTACATCACGCATGAACTGTGAAAGATGGGGGAATGCACCTGCTGTGGGAGCGGCAAGTTGCTCGTTGATGTCACTTGTAACGGTGACATGACAAAGACTCACCTCCAATGCGTCAGCGGTGTGAGCGCTGCACATCCCTCCCGTATCTACAGACCCACCAGTGGGCGACAGGGTAGAGCGTCTGCCACGAAAATGCTTCTCTCCGTCCACCCTACACGTGTCATCCACGACACTCCCTCTTGTAGAGCTACAAGAAGAAAAAATTTCGCCTGGGGTAGTCACCAAGTTGGGGATGGATTCAGCGGCGCAGTCCCCATATGCGCCACTAGATCCATTGAATGCGCTTGTGGAGCCGTACTTTGGCACGCATCCGCGACTTTCCACCTTGGCAGAAACTCCATGCGACACGGCAGCACCATCTACTGACGAAGAGGTAATCGCAAGCAATTCCAACCTGGAGAAGTTTGACACGGAGCGTGGGATGCCAACGCCTCCATTCATTCCAGCCACTCTGACGCAGAGCCCCTCTCCCCTCCCCCCGCCCCTTCTCCGAAACAGCACCGGAAGAAGAAGAAGAAGAAGAAGCAGCAGCAATAACAACAACAGTAAACAAGACCTAAACAATTAAACAAAGAAGTACATGTAGAAGGCATGGTCAGAAATGGATGAGACGCCTCAGACTGTTTCTTTTTTTTTTTTTTGGTGGTGGTGGTGGTGGTGGTGAGAGTGAACAAGACGACACATACATCAATAAAGATAAATGGTGGTTGTGTGGGTGTATCTTCCGCAGCAATTCATCCTTCTCCCATTCGCCATTTTGACTCCATTCCTCCCCTCCCTCATCTCTTTCTTTCTTTCTTCATCGCAAGCAAGGGCTCAAAAGAGTGAGCAAAAAAAAAAAAAAAGAGTGGTGGAGTTGCACGGACCCAAGAACACGTTTTCTTCGCGTCCCTTGGCTTGTGTGGTGGCACCTATCGCTGGCTTCCCGCGGCATCTGTATCCATCATCTGCTGAATGAGCCATGCCTCCTCCTCAGGACCCATTCCATCATCGTCATTGATAAAAAGACGCTCATCGTCACCCACCACGTCATCATCATCATCATCATCACCATCCTGAGGTGGTTTCAGCAAGTACTCCTCCAGCTGCTGGAGCTGTTCCTCCGTCATATTTCCAAAAGTGCTTAGGGCCGTTGACGCCACAGCTACCGTGGCTACTATTGGGGAAATTAACGGGTACTGCTGCGTGTGGTGTCCCGCGCTTTCGTGCAGGTGCAACGTCTCGTCCCCGACTAGACCGCTTTGGTTCCCCACACGTATGCCCTCTTCACTACTCAGCGTCCCGTCAGGTTGCTGCTCGGCCTGAGCCCCCGTTACAGCTGCCGTTGACCGCAGAAACGAGGGAGTAAAGGGAGCAGCAGCGCCCGAGAGTGTGGAGCGCTTCGCGACACGAGATGCCAGCTCCATTGCGGCACGATCGACACGTTGCTCCGCGTTCATGATAGCTAGAGAGAATATGGTTACCAACCGAATGTACTTCCTCCACACACACGTATATATTTGAAAGGAGAGAGAAAAGAACAACCAACAGCAAGACAAAAAAAAAAAAGAGAAAGAAAAGATCTCACGTTTCCCTCACCGTTTATCATTTGCCCTTGTACTCGTTGATTGCACAATGTTCACCAGAAAGAGAACTTCTTGTGTCACTCTTCCCGAAGAGAAGAATGAAACACAAAAATCAGCAGAACAAACCAACACACACATACACACATACACACATATATACATATATACATATATATATATATATATATATATGAAGAGTCTGAAGGATGTTGTTGAAAGCACATATAGCGAATGCGGTGGAAGAGGAGACTGCGACTGTGCACGCTGTTCGATGGCGCCATTCTTTCCTTCTTTCTTCTTATGAAAAGAAAAGAAAAAAAAAAAAAAAAAGGAAACTCCACCTCTCCTTCCACGGGATTTATCCGCTTTCTCTGAGGTGCTGGAGTTCAATGTACCCACGAGCCGTACTGAAGACGACAAAGAGGAGATACACAAAGGCGTTTGCCGGTGTTGTGAAGCCTGTGACGAGAGAGTGCAGCATGTCAAAACTCACCAAATACGCGAGATTTGCAAGAAAAGCACATACGATGCTCAGAGCAAAAATAAAGAGGCCCTTCACTACAGTGGCAATTAACTGCAACGCAAGAACAAAGATGGCTCTATGGTTTCTACACTCAAAAAATGCTTGACAGCCTTCCTCCAATTCCAGAGGAAAATGTTCCACTGAGACAAGTACCTCGTATGGCAGAGGACGCCACGAAGGGCATTTCTTGGCACCAAGCACGGTTAGCTCCACCGCAACAACAACCGCCACGTAAATTGCAGCATTCACTGTAGATGACCACGTGAAGAACGCCAGGAATTGCGAGAACACGGTAGCAAAACGAAGGGTAACCGAGAGTTTTGAGAGAGCGCTGCCGCGTCCACTGTAGGGCATGTAAACTCCCTCCTCTTCCTCCACCACCTCCTCCTCCTCCTCCTCCTCCTCGTTCACGGCAGGAGCAGCGACTCTGCATTTATAACCCCGGAAGGTCGCGTTACACGACGCTATAGCATGTGGGTTGCTAGCACTGTTCCCTGTGATGCTCTCCGACTCTAGTGCCAGCACCTCCGCGCTGGACGTCTCAGGCTCCTCCAGCAGCCATTGAACACCACTTGAACAGATGAGCTCACACGAACCTACCCCACTACCGCATGTGCTTGAGAGATTTGTCTTGAAGACAATAAAGGAGAGGTACTCCGCCTCGTAGACTGTGCGCATAGGGTAAACTGCATTCATGATCGCGCCGATGGCGTCGCCGTGTGTCACGAGCAGCAGATCTTGCCCTTGATAAAGACGACTATTCCGCTGCATATTCTCCACATACCGCTGTGATGCCAGCTCAATAGACTCACCCCACGGCGGCAACTCACCGCAGCCACTCCTTACAATGTTTTCGGGTAGCGACGGCGGTGTGGTGCTCTTTATTCTCAACGGACCGTAGACTTCAGAGAGCGTATTATCAATGATTGGCGGATTCACGGTGCCAATTCCGCAATTTCGCAGCTGTTGGGCAGTTTGTAGCGTTCGCAGAAACGGCGACACTATAATCAGCAATTTCTTCGCCCGCCTCGCTTTCAAGAGGGAACGGAGACGCTGGGCAGTCTTCTCAACCTGTGCGATGCCTTGCTCTGTCAGCGGCGGGTCCACCTCGGACACGGCGCCCAAGGCGCCATCGCGTCGTTCCCCGTGACGCATCACAATGATGATCTGTTCCGAATCTCCTCCGAGATGCTGCAATTCGCTACCTTGGCTCTCAGTGCCATACTTCTGCCTATCCCTACGTATTCGGCGGTCTTCCCGCACGACAGCACTCATCACTTCCACACGCCCCCCCCCCCCCCAACACACACACACACCACCTCTGTCTTTGAGCACTCGGTACAACACCAACAACAAGCCGCTACACACACACAAAGAAGAAAACAAACAACAACAACAAAACAGAACAACAAAACGAGGCTGGTGGGAGCGCAAGTAATGAAGGCACTTCGCTTCAACCCACAAACCCACAAACCCCTCCCGCTGCCATCCATACATAACATCATCACCGCCACCACGACCAACAATACTACCCAACGTGCAAAACACATACGCGCACTCTCCCCCTTTCCAACAACAAGAAGAACAAAAAAAAAAAAAGGCACGCCATCTTTAGACAAGAACACACAGACAAAAAAAAAAAAGAGCAAAAACAATAAACACCGCAGAATGCCTTGCTTCCGCAGGTAGACGCCCACGCTTGCATGTAACACCACTGTCTCACAATGACCAACAGTCTGTGTACGAGGAAAACAGCGTTGCTCCCCCACCTCGACCGCCACAGGCATTATTTCATGTTTTGTTTTATTTTTTGCGCCTTGTGTTTGTTTAATCTTTTCAGAATTTGCTCCTGGACGTTAGAGTACCATTAAAGCGTCTACGCTCATCGTTTCCCTTCTTTTGTGTGTTTTTTTTTTTCTTTTTTCTCGTCGTCTCTTTCGCTTATATATTTCTTTTCAGATTTGCTCCTGTCTGCTCATCATATCATCAACAGGCTCGAGTGCGCAAAAGAGTGAGAACAGTGAAACAACAACAACAACAAAAAAAAAAAGGAGGGTGTGTGGGAGGGTGTGGGGAATGTGTAGTAACTGCGTGTGTGAATGAACATTGATCTTATCGCTCTTTTTCGTCTTTTCCCTTTGGTTTCCATTGTATCGCTTCATCACCAAATCCCCCACTCCACTGCATATGGACATCGCAAACCACATCCACATGAGTGCCTTCACCCCCACACACCTCTCCTCTTCTTCTTCTTCTTTCTCCTCTCTCCTCATCTTCCCCCCACTCCTCTTCATCACATTGGCGGAGGTGGAGGCTGATGCACGGCATGCATGACGTGCGCGGTCGCAACGGAGTAGGGGGGCGGTGCCGTGTAGGGAGGTGGCGCAGCAGCCAATCTTGGGCTGCGGTGAATCGTCCCCATTGGATGCAGTACGCTAACGGGCGCTTCAGTAACGGATGAGTACGCGGGAGGTGGCGCGATGCACCTGCCCATGTACCCTGCTGGCATTGTGGACGGGTAGTATTCGGGTGACTTGGTATTTACGTGAAATGTTGTGGAAGGGAAAAATTCTCTTGCGTTCGCATTCATGGTGGACGCCACGAGCGGCGGATTGCATTGGGTCGGTTGTGATGATATGACAGGTGATGGCAGTGTCTGCTGCAACTCCTCCTCCTTTGCCGCACCAGCAGCAGGTGCAAGATTAGGGTTGGAAACAGGAGAGGTGGAAACGGGTCCAGAATTGGCTGGGGCCGCGCTGCACTGCACCACAGGTGTGTTTCGCCTCTTGTCATCTGCGTTCTTTCTGGTGTCCTTTTCTTTGCCAGGGGGTGCCGTCACCTCATGGCTTCCAGAGGCACCATCACGTTGCTCCTGCACGGGCGGGCTCAATGGCGGAGTATTCCCACTTGTCTCGGCATGCTGCTTCTGCTGCAGCACCAACTCAGACGAAGACGTGGAAAGACTCCCCACCACTCGCCCCCGACGACTCTCGTCAAGGTATGGTGGGGACACCTGCACCCGAAGTGTCTTTCCTTTCGTACTCCTTCCGTCCAACAAAAGTGCTTTCCTCGCAGATTCGGCAGTTGCAAACGTCGCAAAGACACGCCGCCGCCGTGTGGGGGAGCCGTCCTCCACAAGGGCTGACGCGGTAATGGGAAGACCCTCAAAGAAGGCAAGCGCCTCTTCCAGTGAAGCCGATTCATACAAGTTTGACACCACAACACAGTTGCGCCACTTGGAGAATCGCTCCCAAAATTTTTCAACCTCCCCCCAGTGTTGATCGCGCAGCTTCTTCAAGGAGGAGTCCTCCACAGATGGCACAGGGACAAGTGGCGAGACCGGACGAAGCACAAAGGGAAGAAGATCACCCTCATCATCTGAATCCTCATCCTCGTACTTCTCGAATAGATCACACGCATCCTGTATCGATGGCATCACTATAACTCCACCCGCGAGCTTGTCATTTTCATCGTCAAAGCGCAAATCAAACGTACTCCACCCGCTAAATTCCTCAAACTCTCGCAGCACCTCTTCTATTTGCCACCCCTTATGAAATCGAATCTCCACGAGGTGACTGTGTGTGGCGGTGGAAAGGCCGTAGTCTAGCATCAAGTAAAATCCGGTGCCGTGTACATCTGCCAGCGACGCATCCGAGCAGTACTCGCTGTAGTCAATAAATGATGCAAGAAACGCGTTCGGCGACCCCTCGCAGCGTTTTGAAGAAGAAGAAGGCGTCACACCTAAGCAGTCTAGAATCTCCACCATGTGCAAAGCCCCTGGCAGATAGTCCACGTAGCGCAAGGTCGGCATCATAGCAGTTCCGGAAAGAATCGAATGATCACCGTGATGTGTACAGACAAGACCAAACCGTTCAGCGCAAAGCTCCAGAAGTTTCTGAAAGGTGACCGCAAGAGTGGGAAAGCGAATTGTGCAGGAGCGGCGATTACCCACCTCCGTCACGCACAACACAACGTCATACTCCACACCGAGCAGGAAACGGAGAGAGGAGGGGACGCTGAGAGCTTTAAGTTCCAACAAGTGCAACCCTTTTCCTTTTCCCATCTTCTTGTTCTTCTTGTTGTTGTTACTGTTGTTACTACTACTACAGTCAGTGAGAGTACCTCCAGCGCACAACCAATTTCCAAAGAGAACCACGAAGAGATCACGGAGGCACACAAGTTAACGCAAAGCCACT
>JASANX010000814.1:11729-27816 GCA_030849745.1 Trypanosoma scelopori
AACTTAACCCCAACCCCAACCCCCCCCCCCCCCCCCCCCCCTCCCTCTTTAAAAGAACAAAAAGAAAGAAGAAAAAAAAATCCCCTTTCTCCTCCTTCTCCCTTCTTTTTTTTTTTTTTTTGTACTGCAAGAATCACCACGTCCAGCTTTTAGTACGTACCGGCACTGGACACCCTGAGAAGGATGTAGAAGTTTATGTGTCGGTATATACATCCTTCGTATGGTTACACGTACTTTCTCTTTTCGCCTTCCAAGTTTGTACGTTTTCCTCCTTGCCAGTTTCCGTATTTCTTTTCTTTCCTGTGTGTCCCCCACGTCCTCGCTGTCACCTGCCGCGCCAGAAGAATGGGGCACGGACCACAACGAGGACGACGTAAGCGCGCAGATGGGTGGTGGTGGTGGTGGCGGCGGGTAAAATGCCGGCAACGGTGATGCCAAAACAGTGATTCAAAAGGAAGGACGAGAAATAAGTATATGTGTATATATATATTTCTCTCCCTCTCTCGGTGTGTGTTTGTGTGTGTGTTGGCGCTCCTGCTCCTGTGAGAACAATCACGCCACCGCCTCTCACTCACTCACTTTCACTCAGACGGGGAAAAAAAAAAAAGTAACGAAAACAATAAAAGCCTTTTTCTTTTTGGTTTATGAACCCTTCCTTCCTTTTCTTTCGTTCTTCGGCGTCCTTTCGATTATCCCCCCCTCCCCCCCCCCCCACACACACACCGCGTCGCCTCTCGTCTTTCCCACACAATGCCTACTCTTACACGCACAGACCCTCACTCTCTGTCCGAGCCTCTCCGTGCTAAGAAGTGGGGACACGAGTCCTCTCCTTTCAACCATGTGTGCACATGTGCGTATGCGTGCGTTGCGCATCATTTCATCAAAGCGGAGAGATGAATAGACGAAGAGAGAGAGAGAGAGGGGGGGGGGGGGGGGAGAACAAAGAAGAAAAGGGGGAGGGAGAAAATGTGAGGCGACGATAGCAGGAGCTGCAGTAAACATATTAAAGGGTAGACGCAAAGGAGGGGTGGTGTGAGGGGCAGAGCATCATGTGTATCATACCGCGTGTGATTCAGCAGCTTTTCACAACGCAACGCACCACATCGCATGACACATCCAGAGCACGCGATCGGACGGAGTGAAAAAAAAATTGAAAGGATGGAACGAGGGGAGATGTGAACAAGAGAAGGGCCAGCAACGCCATCCCAACACACACACACGCACATGAAAAGAGAGAGAAAGCATGGACGAGAAGCATACGAAAGAGAAGAGGGGGGAACAAAAAAAAAGGGGGGGGGGGTCGGGGAAGAAAAGTGAACGTACCGATGGCAGCGAAGCGAGCGGGGCGGGGCGGGGCCGGAGTAGAATCGAGGGAGAAGGAAGAGGAGAAGGGACATCAGAACAACACAAAAACATCCAAGAGTGACAGAAGAAAAAGAAAAAAAAAAGCTGCAGTCCACTCCAGAGGAGAAGCAAATGCAAGAAAGAAGAAAACAGCAACAGCAAAGAAAAGAAAGAGAGGCGTGCGTTTAATGTCCGCCACACAAAACGTGGCGTTCACACACACACACGCACATGCCGAGAGAGACGGCGAGAGAGAGACCCCCACCACCCACCCCCATTTTTTTCTTTTCACCTCATCCCCATTCACCTCTCTCTCTCTCTGGTCTTCCGCTACTACTGCTACTGCTACTACTACCGCCACCACCACCACCACCACCACCAGTGCTGCATGAAATAAAAAGCCATGTGTAACCTCAGTTTAAAGCTATCACATCTGGTCCTTCAAACGCACAGACACAGACAGATTTGCAGTCGCCAGCGCATCTCTGCCTTTTACTCACCCCCTCTTTCTTTTTTTTTTTTACTGTGCTTCGCTCGCCATGCGATCATACTCTGCACGCGCAAATCTATCCCAGTCTGTTTTCTCCGGCCGCAGCTTTTGCTGATGCTCGGAAAACGGATCTCGATGTTCGAACAACATGAATTTCGGAGCATTAAACACCATGTTAAAGAAATTCGATGGTGTCGAGCATGAGCGAAGATCGCTGAGTGTGACGCCGAGTCGGCCATCCGCCGAACATGAGAAGCCGAGCATATCCATCATTTGACACATCATGTCCCCGTACGCCAAATCCCCATCCGGGTTTTCAGCATACTCTAGAAAGCGTTTGTGATTCTCCTGGTAAAACTCGTACAGCTCGTAGCCGCTCAGAATGCCATCTCCATCCGTGTCTAGAACCCTAAACCAGTAATACACAGCCGGGTTGCTATTCTTATCCTCCTCTGAGAGACAGAAATACACAAAATCCTCAAAGTCAAGTCTGCCAGGCTCGCCCGACGACAAGGACCGACCCGCGCCTTCCACTACACGCCTCAATACAGAGGTGCAGATGGAACCCTGGCCATATTTGCACAAGTCGTCAAATCCAACAAGTTGGTCGCGGTCCGTGTCAAGCTCCCAAAATTTGCAGTAGAGGACGTAGAAGTGCTCATAGGAGAAGTACCGGAGGACCAAGTTGACGTCCTTTTCGTCCACTTCTTGCATAACTTCGGGGAGATCACTTCGATCAAAATCACACCAGGCAACCCGACTATTGTGATGTCGATCTAGCTCGTACATAATGCGAATGGCAACCGTACGACAGTAGTACTCCTGAAACTCAGGTTGTTTGAGGAATTCAAGTCCAGGGTGAGAGTCCACCAGGTACCGTGCCGCTTCTTTAAAATCTTGCAGGGTTACGTACTCCACCCGAGGATCCGTGCGCACCAACTCAAACAGGCGTCGATTGACGGAGAGATGACCAAATACGTTATAATAATAGCTCGATATCTGTTCATATGTGAGGGATGCTGATTCCGGGTTTCCTGCAGCAGCTGCTATACGACGAAATAACGCATCTTTCATCCACGAGGGCACATTGAAAACTTCTTGAGAAATTTTGCCGAATAGACTCTTCCGTATCGTCTTCGTCGTGTCAATAGGTAGCATGAATCCTGAGAGGGCCCTGCGGTTCACCGACGAGCCTTTGATGACAAAGAAGTTTCGTAAGGCATCTTCTTCTGCTGCCTGGACGAGACGCTGCTTACCTTTCCTCTCCGATTTACTATAGAACGTGGGAATATCATCTACAGTAGCGCGCTGTACGTTTGCCGGTGGCATCGAAGCGAAGCTTCCAGACGAGTGTACAAAGCGCTGTGATTGTACCATGCTTCCGCCCATGTTGGCGTCTATTGGAGGGAAGATGTCACCCGATAGAATACCGACGTTGAACATTGTATCAAGACTAGGAGTAGAAATGGAATGCGCCGTTGGAGGGGAAATAGTCCCAGCGGCGTTGCCTCCATTGAAGTGTGGCACAGGCGCCATAGGGTCTACAACGGGTTTGACGTGCAGGGCGACAGTGGGGGAAGCTGGGCTTGCACAAGAGGGAGAATTTGCGCGGTGCAGGTAGTCCAATTCGTCAACACCAAGGAAACGCGGGGTGTGCACAGGGCTTGGCGTTCTCGGAACATCCTCCGCCCCACGGCGGCGAACAGGGCCAGGCGGCGACGGGGGCGGAGATATGCTACGGCTAGGCGAGTGTTGTACAGTTACCCCATTGGGGTCCACATAGTGTGCGTTATACATTTCAGCCGATCGCTGCTGCTGCTGCTGCTGCTGCTGTTGTTGTTGTTGCTGGTCCTGCACAGACGTGTAGCGATGCGGCGCATTCTTGCCATCAATAAATCCAGCCTTTCCGCCACTGGACTGTTTGCTCTTTTGTGCCGCCGTCATTATCTCCTCCAGCACCCTTTGAATCTCCAGAATACCGCTATCACTGGTGGCCCATGTCGCGTAAAGCTCAGACAGGATCACCTTCACTGCCTGCGTATTGCGTTGATGGTAGTTTATGGACGTCATCACACCACCACCGCCACCGCCAACAATGCTAATGCCAATAATAATAATAATAATAATAAATCACAAGTTTACCCACTCCCCCCGTCCTATTCGATACGTATATGTATATATACTTGTGCGTGAGTGCCACCTGCTGTTGTTGCGGTTGATTCCACACACGCACACACACCTCTTCACCCCACCCCGCTATCCTCCTCCCTTCTTTTTTGTTGTTGTTGTTGTTGCTTCTGGTGCCTTTGTCGTCTTATTTCTCTACGTGTTCCCCTGTTGAGATAACACACGATTCAAAAGCACACACAAACACACAAACGTACACGTAGATGTCACCACCGGCAACTCCTCTTCCTCTTCCTCCTCCTTACCGAAGAGAAACTCTCCACGACAAGACCCCTTCACTTCTACTATTAACTGCAACAACAACAACAACAACAACAGCAACAATGGCAGCAGTCGGCAATCGGTGGGGGGGGAAAGAAACGCATCAGGCACCAACGCAGAGTCAGATGCAAATACAAGCAGAACTGTTTCCCATTGCAAGGCATCGGAAGTTACCACCACCAGATAAAATAAATGTATGTAACTTCTTCGATCATTTCTGTGCCTACATCATCCATTTGTGTTTTACATTGATACACACACATATATATATGTATATATTCTCGCTTGCCTGTTGACATTCATCTACACCGACGTTACTACGGCATCAGCAATGCCCTCGTTCTCCTTCGCAGCCGCAGCCGCTACTGCTGCTGCTTCCTTTTCATCCACCTCAGCCTGCTGGACCGCTATCTTGACGAGTAATAACACCTTTTCCATGTTGTCACCTGAGAAGGTGTGCAACAGTCTTCCATAGGAGTAAGCGAAAAAGGTTGGAACTGCCACCACCTCAAGCGCCTCGCACAACTCCGCAGAATCCTCACCTGCATTTATCACCACTATATTCAAACGGGAAAAATTGCGCGGTCGCTCCGAGTTCAGCTTTTCCAAATATGGCATGACGGTCCTTGAGCAGCGGTTGCAGAATGGGGTCACGACAGCGACCAAGCAACTGGCCTTGTGCTGCAGCACCAACGCATCAAACTCCTCTTGTGTAGTGGCGTAAAGAATTGTTGGCGGCGGGGGTGGCGGCGCCTTCTTCGACTTTTTCTTCGCCGGCATGCTCTGCTCGCTACGTATTTCTTACTTCCTGTTGCACATGCGCCAATCCAAGACGATCAAAAAGAGGCAAACGAACGAAAGCGACAGAAACATAACGACACACAAATGGCCAGCTCAAACGACAACCAAAAACAAAAACAAAAAAAGGGGGTGGGGTGTAAAATCAAACGTGTCCACACACACACACACACAGAAACAAAGAAAAAAAAATCTGTCATTACATATCTCTCTTTCTACTGAATCTTCATCATACCTAACACACACACACACACACACACATTTTGCAAATGGTGACTGGCTTATTATTATATATTTTTTATCATCATTACAGTTTTTTAATCTTCCGCACGCTGAACTTCAATATACACCCAAAGAACCTTTTTTTTTTTTTTCCTGTTGGGGGGACGAGAAGTGAGGGGCTCATCACACTGAGCATTACGTTTCTGCAATGGTAGATATCCTATACGGGGTGACCACTTCCGAGAGTTCACACCTCTTTTACCAAATAAACCCACAATTGATGAAGAACAGAAGGAATGACAGTGGAAGTGAGTATTGGAAGAAATGGGGTAACGCAGCGCGAATGCACACCATTTTCATTTGAGGAAGGCATCAAGCGCCTTCTTCAGGGAGGCGATTAGATCCGATGCATCCTCGATGCCGCACGAGACACGGACAAACCCATCCGTGATGCCAACCTTTAGGCGATCCTCCTTTGTCATATTCGCATGCGTCATTACGGATGGGCACGTGATAATGCTCTCCGTCGCACCAAGGTTTTCGCAAAGCGACCACGGGCGCTGGACAGCGTCCATCAGTCTTCGTCCAGCAGCCGTTCCACCTTTCAGCTCGAACCACAGCATGCCGCCGTGGCGGTTATTCGAGTGTTGGCGGTCCGCCAGCGCCTTTTGCGGAAAGCTTTTCAGACCCGGGTAAAATACCTTATCCACAATTTCGTGAGTCTCGAGAAACTCCGCAACCCTTTGAGCGTTCTCGCTTTGCTTTGCCACGCGCAACGACATCGTCTTGACCGTCTGCAGCTGCAAGTATGCCACAAAAGGGGAAATCGCGTTTCCAAGGATGTTCTGCGTAAGGCGCATCTTTTCATCCAGATCCTTCCTTCGTGTCACCAGCGCACCTCCAACAGTCATGTTGTGACCGTCCACAAATTTTGTCGTGCTGATAAGTGTCACATCCACGCCAAAATCAAGTGGACGCATGATAAACGCAGTGGCAAAAGTGTTGTCACACACATGAACGAGACCCTTCTCCTTGCAGACCTTCGAGAGCTCCGTCAAATCCGTAAGAGTCAGGGTAGGGTTTGCAGGCGTCTCAGAGATCACCAACTTCGTATTTGGTTTAATGGCATCCAGAACATTCTTCACATCACGCATGTCCACAAAGGTAAACTCCATGCCAAGTCGCGAAAAAAAAACACGACACGCTCGATTTGTTCCTCCATAACTGCAATCAGTGACAATCCCATGATCACCAGCACTCATCAACGAAGAAATGGCCGTGGTGGTCGCAGCCATACCCGTTGCATACACAGTCGCGAACTCTCCGTTCTCAATAGAACAAAGTTTCCGCTCCAGCGCTGTCACTGTTGGATTTGCAGATCGCGTATAACTGTATCCCTTGGCTTGATATTGATCAATAGACTCCTGCACAAACGTTGTGCTTTGGTACACCGGCGTGAGAACAGCACCGGTAACAGGATCAGGTTTTACACCACCATGCACCAACAAAGTGTCAAAACCCTGAGCATCCCCCAGCCACGATCCAGATCCTTCTGTAGAATCAGAAATCAAATGTTGCTTCGCAGACATCGATAAAATACACTTTCAAAAACAAGTTTGATATCAATCACCTATCAAGAAAACAAAAAAAAAAAAAGCGCAAAAACAAAGAAGGTACACTATACTAAACCCACATCGAATTGCGACGCTCTCGTCAGCAGACGTCCGCTCAAACTGTGCTTTCTTGTACGTGTGTCATTTCTTGCGGCATCACCAGTGGGTCGGCTTGGGAAGGGGAAGGGCAGCGACACGACACGACGCGTGCGTTCGTGTGTGTGTGTGTGCGCGCGCGCGGTGGCTGTCAGAGTGGTGCATGATGATGTCTCAGTCCGTGGTTCCTGCAGTGGTTTAACCTGAATATCGTTGTGTGCATCAGCAGCAGCGCCGCGTAGAGGGACACGGAGGGGGCGGGCGGGGAATGGAAGTGGGAGAGAGGAGCACCTCGTAGGGGCGTGCGTGTCTCGTGCCTCTTGAACCTGCGGTGCCGACGGGACCACAGCCACCACAATACCTGAGGGCACTGCTTGCTGCGGCCAATGCGAGGAGGGAGAGGACGAGGAGGGTGAGAAACGGCGGTGTGATGGCATCCTCTCAGACATTGCGTGGGCGACAGTGACGGCCGCCGCAGCAGCGCGCCAACGCCACCCCGCGCGAGCTTTTGCGTCGTCACGGTCGGCGTCGGATTTTACCCTACAATGCATGCTACTCACATCCTGGACGGTGCCTCCGCCATGTCTCGCACAACACTGGCAGGCCACACTGGCGCATGATAAGAAGGCCAAGGTGGGCCCGTTAAAAATTGTGCTTGAAAACGCGCGCCCACATTCAGATCCAATTGCGACGCTCTCGTCAGCAGACGTCCGCTCAAACTGTGCTTTCTTGTACGTGTGTCATTTCTTGCGGCATCACCAGTGGGTCGGCTTGGGAAGGGGAAGGGCAGCGACACGACACGACGCGTGCGTTCGTGTGTGTGTGTGTGTGCGCGCGCGCGGTGGCTGTCAGAGTGGTGCATGATGATGTCTCAGTCCGTGGTTCCTGCAGTGGTTTAACCTGAATATCGTTGTGTGCATCAGCAGCGCAGCTTCTGTTTCAACTCGATGTGGTGCCTTTGTTTGTTGTGTTTGTCACTGGCTGCGTTGAAAGTGGTGAAAAAAAAAAAAAAACAGAGTAAGAGGATTAAAATGTGGGTTGTTATGGAAAATGTGTTTTTTTTTTTTTTTCCAGACGAAATGAGAAGTGTGTCGGGAGCAAAAGTGGTCGAGTCGAATAGCTCCTGTGAAGGCTTTCATGGAGTAGATGAGATTTGTAGAAGAGTGTTGTTGAATGGAGGAGAATTGCAGTATTTTTGGTCTATGCGGAGGTGTGGAATGAGTGCTGCGGCGATTCCACGTTAGAAAGTGTGATAAGTGACGTGAAGTTGTTGTTTGAAGAATTATAAAGGCTTGCAGGGGTGTCCTGTGAGATGTCGCTGGGGTCCATGTGTAGCTGGCGGTGCGGCTGCCGTTGGCGTTGATGCTCGTGCGGAGTCTGCCGTGAGAACCGTTGATCAAAGCTTCTGCCATAATTTGTAGCGGGTGGGTCAAATGCAAATGCGGCGTCCCCCAGTTCTGCAGCAGTACCCGGTCGGTGCCGCCGTCTGTCTCCGTGAAGTATCTGACGCAGTTCACTCAGCACGCGCAACGGCAAACGGTTTGTATTTTGAGAGACTACTGGCGCTGAGCGGCGGGATGGCGGTGGCGGTTGGCGATGAGTCTTTGTGGATTGCGTCTGCGTAGCCTGTAGCGCAATCTGAGAGAGGCGCAGTTCGTGCTGAAGTGTGCGTGTGTTTTCCTCTTTCGTAGCATCGTCGATGCGGGCACTGTCGAGCTGCGCTTTTAGGAGCCGCAGGCACTGGCTTGTCTGCCGCAGCTGCAGCTCGTCCTCGCGTAGCGCATCCTCCTCGGCCTGGAGCTCCTGCCGGTCGCTCTGCAGTTTTCGCCACTCCTGCGTGACCTGCGCACCGTTCCGTTCCATGTCTTCAATAAGGGAATGCATGGTGTCTTGCCGCTCTTTGAGGTCCTGCTCGCGTCGTTGCACTTGACTCAACTCCCTCGCTGCCTGCTCACTGACGGCACGGAGCCACAACTTCATTGACTCACGGTCTGCCTGTGTCTCACGCTCCTCCTCTGCAAGCTGCACAGCAGCGTTGCGCAACTCACTGAGAGTGCCACTGAATCGCTCTTGTACACGACACTTCTCGTCCTCCACCATCTGCTTCCACCGTCTGTACTCTCGCTCCCATTCCGCCTTTCCCTGGGCAAACATTGCTTCCTGCTTGCCCAGCCAGACACGCTCGCTCTCGAGGTGATCCTCCATTGCGCGGCGCAGCGTCTCCAACTTTGTTAGTGACACCGCGAGGGAGTTGTGCTCCTCCATAACAGAGACTGTCTGCTTCGTCACCACATCTTGCAGCATTGACAGCGTCGCCTCGCGATCCTCCAACGTACGCTGGCGCTCCTTCTGCAGCACCACACGACCATCATCGACGGCTGTACGATACTCCTTTAGTCGATTCAGGAGATTTTCAATGTGATGCATGGTGCGACTGAACTCCTCTGCAGCGTGAGACACGTCCTTTTGTGTTGCTACAATCACACGACTACGTAGCTCGGCCAACTGCTCCTCCTTGGCATGCTGCTCCCGCAAAAGCGCCATGTGCTTCTCGTGAAACCACCGCTGCTTCTCCAACGTATCGCGTTGCCGTTCCTCCAACACCTTCATGCGCTCAAGATGTAGTTGGTGGCGCATCCTTCGCCGCTCCTCAAATTCGGCGGTTCGGCGATTCATTGCAGCATCCAGCTCGCACCGCAACATCTCCTGGTGCTGTGTAGCCCACGCCTCGCGTGACTGCACGTACAACTCCTCCATGCCCAGTTCCTCACGTTGTAACCGGTCAAGGTCATCATGCACCATAGACTGCAAGTCTAAAAGCAGTCGCTCATCCATTTTCAGCACGTGCTCCCGTTCCTCTTCCTCTGCCTTTCTCCAGAACTCAAGTGTATCACGAAATAGTCGTTGGTAATCCTCCAGCATTTGCTGCGCCTCGGTATCAGTCGCCACGGCGAAGGAGGAGCGCACTTCATGCTGCACGAGACGCTGCACTTCCGCCTCCCATTCTTTGAACTCCGTCGTGTCAGCAGCAAATATGCCCTCCACGCGCTGCAGTAAGGTGGCGAGGGCGCTGCTGATGCATTTATTCACAAGGTCCTTGGCAGTATCGCCCATATTCAACTCGGTCTGCAGCTTCGCCTCTCTTTGCTGCAGCTCTACCAGAATCGCACGCTGTGTTGCAATCTGTGGCTCATACATATCACGAACCTCTGCCTCCTTCTTTTTGCGCATCTCCGTCAGCTGTCGCTGCTGCAAATCTTCTGCTTCATGCAGCTCACGCTCCGCTGCCGCTTTGACATCCTCCATGGCGTCTTGCTGACGACGAATATTCGCATCCAGCTGTGCAATCTCCGCGAGACGTTGCGCCTTTTGGGCCCGCCACCGCTCCTTTAGAGCTGCCTCTTTTTCCGTTGCAGCCGCGAGCCGTTTCTTTTTCGCCGCAACCTCACGGCGCAGCGACTCCAACATCTCCTCCGTCACAGCCACATCCTTTGGCTGCTGCTTTGAAATGGGCGCATCCGGCACCCTAACAGCTTGTGGCACAGACTGCCTGCTTGGCGCAGCACCCTCCTTCAGAACAGTCTCAGCAATCTCACGCCGCTGCTGCTGCATTTTTTTTCGTCGCGCAGCCAACAAAGCATCCTCGCCACCGCCGTAACCAACGACAGTTCTCTTTGAGTGAAACTGTGGTGGGTTTCGCCATTCATCATCGCTAGAACTCATCGACACGCAAAACCCACAGACAGCTGCCGCCCATACAAACCCTCAGAGCAAAGCGATACGCTGGATACGTGTCGAATTTTTATATCTACCAATGGTGTATTTGACCCTCTTCTTGCCCTGCTCTCTTGTCTCTGCCCTCGATTCGAGCCAGTGCAAATACATTCACAAATAAACACATAAAAAAAAGAAACAAAAGGGGAAACAAGGCCGCAGCATGCATCGAGGCATTACACACACACAAAAAAAAAAAAAAAAAGAAAAAATACGGGGCACAGACACAGCGATATAGATACACCTGGAGACACTGTCCGCAAGAAAGAAAATGGAGAGAAGACAATAATAAGAAAAAAAGAGGCGTTCACTTATCGTCGTCAGCACTCGCATTACTTTACCGCATGTGGTACAGCATTTGACGTGTTCGACACATCATTACAAGAAACAAGATCAAACACGTGCTTCCCTTGTGTGACAGCCTCCTTCACAAGCTGGAAGGCACCAAGAACGCCACCGATGCATGGTCCTTCCCTTGCACCCCCTGCTGCGTAGTACTCCACGTCCGCCAACTTCATGAGCAGAAAGCATTTGCAGTCCTGCGGCAGATCCATCGCCATCACCACCTGGTGCACCTCGCGCACCAGGTCCGTTGCTGACACACCCTTCTCAGAGATAGCGTGCTGCACCTTCTCCCATGAAACCGCGAAATCGTGGGAGAGCATGTCTTCCACGATCCCGCGCACATCAGCCGGCGTAGGGTTTCCTGTCACACGATACACGGATTCCTGCGTAATCTCACCCGTGGACATGGCAGAAGCCTGCATCGTATTCAGGCACCTCCGCATGTCGCCGTTACTGAGGCGGAACGACGCCGTCAGTCCATCGTCAGTGAAGCGGACACCCTCCTCCTGTGCAATAAACTTCAAACGTGGGAGCATAGCGGCCTTTTTCACAGGAGCGAAACGGAAACGGGTGCATCGAGATTGCAGGGCAGGTATGATCTTATTTATGTGGTTGCAAAGGATGCAGAAGCGGACGTTCCTTGTGTACTTCTCTATGATGCGTCGAAGTGCCGCCTGGGCGTCACCAGACATCTGATCCGCCTCATCAAGAATGACAAGCTTGAAGACAGAGGCGGAGGGTGAGCCAGAGGCACCAGTGAAAAAGATAGAGCTCGTACTGGCAAATTCCCTCACCTGATTACGAACGACATCGATGCCACGATCATCGGAGGCGTTCATCTCAAGCACATTAGCACGAATGCGTTCCTTTCCAAAGAGGTAGTATGCACACGCTCTGATGGTCGTTGTCTTGCCCGTTCCCGGTGGACCGTAAAAAAGCAGGTGTGGCATGTTTCCGCTCTCCATGAGCCGCCGCGTCGTGGAAAGAATTTCATCATGTGCCACGACCTCGCCGAGCGTGACAGGGCGGTACTTCTCCACCCACGGCAGAGATCCAGACTTCGCCGCGTGCCCGTTAGATGCCCTGCTGTCGCTTGTCATTTCACTTTGAATACTCACAGGGGTGAAGGGCGAGAAAGAGAAAGAAAGAAAGAAAGAAAGGAAGGAGGAGAAACCACGGGAAGAAATTTCTTTTTTTGTTGTTGTTGATGTTGCTGTTGGCTTTAAAAATAAAGAGGTCTGGAATGCCCCCACACCCTGCGTGCCTAAATGGCATGTAATTTTACCCTGATCCGCACCCCTGCGCTGGTGACGAGTTGCAGTTTTCAGAGTCGCACGAAACCCGCCTCAAAGTAAAACAAAGTGTGAGGAACAGACCGCAACACACACACACGCACACGTCAGAGGCCAATAGAATGGGAGTAAAAGACATGAAATGTTCCTCCTCTTCTTTTCTTCTTTTTTTTTTTTGTGTGTGTGTGGATGGGAGGAGGGGAGGGGAGGGGGCATGTTTTTGTGTGTATGCGTGTGTATTCCCCCCTGCCTTTCTTTTACTTTACGACTCTTCTTTTTGATGTATGCGTGTTGTGAGGGGTGACGCTGCCTGTCGAGCTCTTTATGCGCGTGCACAGATCCAGACGGGAGCCTGCATGTCACAAAGGACTTAAACGAAGAGCAAAAAGACGTCGTAGTCCATCCCCTTCTCCCCTTCCCACCCTTTTTTTTTTGTTTTTCTTCTCCTCCTCTTCCTTCATTCGTTTCTTCATATGACTGCGTTGAAATGCTCTCTCATCAAGAGCCTTCTTCTTTTCCCCCGCCACCCCCTTCTTTTTTTCTCTTCGTTTTTCGCTGCGGTCTTCTTCTCGTGGCCGTTTGGGTGGCGTGGTACATTTGATTTTTGACGCCATGACACACACGCACGCATCAGGGAGAGGGTGGGAAGAGACAACGCGACGATGAGTGAGTGGAAGGTGACTTTGTTCACTGCAGGGGCGACGACGACGACAACTCCACGGGTGCACCGCAAAGGTCTGCAGGGGGCGGAGCCAGCGAAGAAAACTCATTCATGAGTGAGGTCAGCTGGGTAAGCTTTGCCTCATCGGCACGGTTTACGGGGCCACCTCCCAGAAGATCACAGATGTCTGTCGTCAACCGGTACTGTGTGCGGTATCTCGCCAGGTCTTCGGCGCTCGTGCAGCTCTCGTTCTTGGCCAGCCAGACGGGGTATGACTCCCGCATCTCCCGGAGCTGAGCATAAAATTCGGAGTGCATAAAGGAGTTGAAAAACATATCAACCATGCCGTCTACAGCCTTTGCAGCATCCATTTGTTGCCGATCTGACAAATGCTGTGATTGCGGCGGCGGTGTAGAGGCATCACCACCAGTGCAACAACTGGGCAGCGCCGAAAGCTTTTGAAGTTCACTCAGCAGTTCTTCAGCCACGTCAACATCCTCCGTGCGCTGCGCTGGCGCGGATGAAGGCACTGACGGTGTCTCCACGCACTCGTCCACAGAGTCAAGCATCTGGCGCAATTGCGTGAGTTTCGTGCGCTCGTCCTCGTCCAACTCCGGCATGCTCTCTAGCACAGAGGACAAGATGCTATTAACATCGGTTTTTAACTTATCTAGAACGGCTAAAGAGTCTGCACAACTGTCGCTTTCGTCACCATTACGCAGTTCATCCATGGCATCACTTCCCATGAGCTTCTGGATGAGCTGCATAATCTCCGCCCCCTCTGCACCGGAGCCGGAGGCAAATGACGATTCGAGGGCCTTCTGCAAGTCCTTCTCCCGTAATGCGTTTCTTTCCCGCACCTCCTCCTCGTGCCGACGTTCCTGCTCGTCCATTGTATTCATGCAGTCATCAAGGAGGGCGTCCAAGTCGTCATCGTTATCGTCAGGGCGTGACATGAGTTCCTTATGAAGTCGTCCCTTGTTGCACTCCAACAAAGTCACACCACTTCCGTTCAAACTAGCTAAATAAATCTACAGTTGCGACAATGCCCCGCCTGCAGAGACAGTACACACATACGCCATCGCACACGTATATGTTGAAGAACAAATTAAAAAAAAAGAAGGGCAAGCCAAGAACAAACAAAGAAACAAAAAAAAAAAAAAAGGGACGGGTTTGACGCGGTTATTATTATTGTTCTTGTCATCAATACAACAAATAAACCTGCAACATTTACTCAACAAAAGGATGCCAATAAAACACCATGTCGAAATCGGCATTAATCTCGCCTTGCTTTTTTCTTCTTTTGATGTGGTGCAGTAACACACAACTTTTTCTCGTCACTAGTCGTTTGTCCTCCCACCTTTTGGTTCTTTGCCCTTTTGACCGCCTGTCGCACCTCACGTGGACTCGCCCTCGCGATCACCGCTGCCGCAATAGTCCTGCGTGCCTCTTCCACGTGAACCTTCCGCATGGCCTCGTCTTCTACGATCGTTGACTGCAATGCCGCCTGTTCCTGTTCCTGAGCTTGACGGTTGCGCTTGCGAGTTGAGAGACCGCCTGTCACTTGATTTGAAAATTCTGTGAAGAAGCCATCGTCCTCGGCCCATTCCTCAGTGTCAGTTGCTGCAGGAGTGGCACCACTCATTAGATTGTAGACTGTAAAATCTTGTGTGCCTGCTAATCTGAAAAAAAAAAAAAATCATTATCGCAGAAGACATAGTACGACCAAAGGAGGAGGGAAAAAAAGAGGTGCTTGTGCAGAAGGACCGAAGAGGTTTGCTACAATTTCAGCGCGGCTGCGACCAGCGTGGCAGCCTGATACGCGCACACGAAGGAAGGAGCGAGAATGAAACCCGCAATGTGTCCGAAGGTAAAACACACACACATACGCACTCAAGAAAAAAAAAAAGAAAAACAAAAAGTGAAAAACAGAATCCGATGTCCACGTGGAGATGCGTACACCTACTGCTCGATCATCTTGGTCGTGAGGTTCTTAAAGCTCGCAACGGGGACGTTGGAAATGACGGTGTAGAAGTGCTTGCGCTTGCCACCCTCAATCGTTTCAGACTTGCGCTCCACGTGCACACGGACACGGCCGGGGACGCCCTTCACTCCCTTGTGCCAAACGTACGTGTTGAGCGAGGCATCGATGCGGTTGTCCTTGGTCTTCATCAGCTTGCCAACGAAGGAGCGAATGCGCTTGATCGCAAGCGGTGCACGCTTGTGGAACGTCTTGTTCTGCAGCAACTTTGAGAGATGGATGGTTGCCTCCATTGTCACGTTGTCTGGCTTGCGGCCGGTACGCTTGCGCAGTGATGCGCGGGTGGCGCCACGCACGCGCGAGTGCTCCGCCGTGTTCCCAACGCCGTGGTACCGCTTGCGCCTTTCCGGGTCCATCTTGGCGAGCACGCGCTTCCATCGGCGGTCATCACGAATCTTGCGGGCGGTGATGATCTTCTTGCGAGCCTCAAGCAACGCCTGCTTCTTCTCCCTCCCGAGCAGCTTGCCCTTGAAACCGGCGCGTGTCATTGCAATCCACTACAGACACTAATGTATGGAAATAAAAACAAGAAGGGCGAGCAAAACAGAGGAGAGACAAGCGGAAAAATGCACAGAGGGAAAAGCGCAACACTCACATCCGTGCTGAAAAAGAATTTTATTTTTATTTTTTATTTTTTAAAAAAGGGTGTGGGGATGGAGGGGGCGCATGGGAGGATAACCCACGATGCCCCCTTGCCTCAGTGCAGTTTTTTTTTTTTTTTTTTGGTTGTTGTTGTCAGTGCTTTCTCCATCTGTGCCAAATGGACACACACACACACACACGTATAAAAACAACATATGTATGCATGTGGCACTATCAAAGAAAGAAAATAAAATAAAAACAAATGGGGAACCGCCAGAGATGCCCACACGCTGATCACTCCGACGTCCACGTGGAGATGCGTACACCTACTGCTCGATCATCTTGGTCGTGAGGTTCTTAAAGCTCGCAACGGGGACGTTG
>JASANX010000815.1:0-27888 GCA_030849745.1 Trypanosoma scelopori
CACACACACACACACACACACACACACGCGAGCCTAGTGACAAAATAGATCTCAGGCTCCACTTTGAAGGCTCATTTTCTTGACGCGGTTGCACGTTGGGCGTCCACGCATACAGAGCAGCATTCTCCGCTGCCAGGCCTGTTAACATCTGCTCTGAAATCACCCCCCGCCTCCACTTCAGAATATTTGTTGAAATGTGCATAAATTCCACCAACATTCTTTTTTGCACAGTCTACTCTTCATACATTGACTCCAATGCATTGCCGCACATGACTTTCCTGTCGACTGCTCGATTTCACTCTTCGTCTGCAAATCACGACATCCACCACAATATCGCCATTCTCGCCTCCGGTAGTCTCACAATTTCCAACGTTCACCGATCATGAAGTACCACAGAGCACAACCTCTTCAAACAATTGTGTAGAACATTTTGTTTCTTGCTATAATCTTGCAGCTCATTACATTTATTGCCTCCTTGCACCACTGGTTTGTTGTGCAGGTGAAATTAACCCACACGGCTCCGATGTCTCCTTCGCGCAGCAGCGACGGTCTGCTGCCGCAGCGCGTTGCCGCGGCTGTGGCGCTCCGCTACGTGCCGGCGAGCACGGTGCGCACGTGGGCCGAGCGCAGCTTCCTGCTCGTGTTTGGCATCCCGTCGGTGGACGTTGACGGGCGAAGGAGGCGCCGCAACCTGCAGCGGACGACGTGCTGGCGGTATCCCGGCGTTGCGACGCGGGCGAACGCGTACGCTGGCGAGATGCTCGTGCTGTACGTGNTGCCGATGAACGAGGGCCGCGTCACAACAAACAAGACGATTGGTGGTGTTGGTTACTGGGGCATGGAGGCTGAGGTCAGCATGAGCCGCAAGACGTTCCTGTGGTTTGATCTTGCGCTGCGCCTGTTCACAAATGCGTCGTACATTGCGAAGGGCGACGACGACATGTTCCTGCGCGTGCCGCAGTACCTCGCCGACCTGCGCACGCTCCCGCGCCGCGGCGTCTACTGGGGCCATATGGGATATCTCGATAGCTTTAAGTTTGCTGGTGGCCCGTGCTACACGCTGGCGAGGGATGTCGCTGGAGTTTTTGTGTCGTACGAGCCGGTGCGGCGTCTTGTGGCCCTGCCGTACACGAAGGAGCGGGAGGCGGAATTAGTGTCGCAGCTTTCGACTGGTTGTCCTCTTGTAACATGAATGTTTTTGGGAGGTGTTGTTTTTAACGTTGTTTTGTGTTTGTTTCTGGGTTTGATGGCGGCTAAAAGTTTTGTTTTGTCTCGGTGGACACATTCATTTATTCGTTACAATTCGTTTTTGTGATTTGCTGTTGATTGAGGTCGTTGTACAGTTTCGACTTACACTTCTGGTATGTACGTCTGCGGCGTGTGTTTTGACTTTGGCGTGCGCCCCCGAGGTGTTGCTGCTGCCGGTGAGCTGACGATCTGGCGCTGCGTCAGCTGGACTGCAGGCGTATTCGAGAGTTGGGCGCCTACCGCGTTTGTGGATGCAAAATGAGCGACTGATTGCGGAATCTGTCGCTGTGATGTTTCGCCGCTCTCTGTCCTCTTGTGCATCGCATTGTTGTTTGTTACCGCGAAGCGTACCGCTTCACGTCCATTTTTGTTATCGGCGTGTTCATTGTGGGTGTGTGGGTGTGTGATGCTCACGCGATGCCTTTTTGTATTCTCTGCATCAGCACGGCTTTCTCAAGTAGAGTAGAGAAGTGCCCGCTCAGTCAATGTTGAAGGTTGCAGCAAATGGCGGGGAGCGCAATGGCTTCACCGGTGGACATGTGATGGTGACGTTCTTCACCACCAGCTTTCCAAAGGACATGCCGGAGCAGTCGTACGCCGTGCCGCTGAACACTCTTCCCGATGGTCTTAACAGCCTCGTCCAGAGTGTGCTGTCGGTGGAGAACCAGCCCTTTGACTTCCTTCTGAACGACGAGTACATCTCAACATCACTACAGAAGTTCATGAGCAGACGAGGCATCAGTTATGAGGAGCTGCTTAACATTGAGTACACGCCTTCGCTGCAAGCCAAAGAGGGGTCGCTTCTTCCGCACGATGACTGGGTGAGCACTTTGCGAGCACCTTTTGTGGGATGTGCGGAATTCCTTCTGACGGGGTCGTATGATCATTGTGTCCGCCTTTGGGATGGCGATGCTTGTGTAGCGTTGGGCACGTATCATGAGGAGTGTGTGAAGGAGGTGAGTCTTCATCCAGTAGAGCCTCATGCCGTCACTGCCCCAAAGGAGTTGTCTGGGAAACGGCGCCGCGTGGCGACAAGCAATGATTTCATGTGCGTCAGCTGCAGCAAGGATGGCAGCGTCGTGGGGTGGAGGTTTGACAGCGGGTCGTGTCAACTGCAACCGCTTGGGGCCGTGAAGGCGCACTCGGATGGTGTGGAGTCTGTTGACGTTTCGCCCGGTGCCGGTGAGTACGTCGGCAGTGCCTCGTGGGATTGTACCGTTAAAGTGTTTGAGTGGTCGCAGGTTGTGGATGCTGCGACGGTACCTTCGAAGAAGGCACCACTTGTCTCCTTCACAGACCACACAAGACCTGTTCTCTCCTGCCGCTTCTCGGCGCTGAAAGGGGCGTCTGTGTTGTACTCCGCTGGCCTCGACGGCACTGTGAGAAGTCTCTGCGTTGATCGAGCTGTGCTGCAGTCGCAGTATGAGGGCGATCACCCTGTGCAGGGGCTTGCGGTAAAACCCGCTGGAGGCGGGGGGGATCTCATCATTGCAGCCTCCACAGACAACCGCGCGCGCCTCTACGACACCCGGCAGAGGACCGCGTTGAAGACCTTCGCTGGCCATCGACAGTGGCTGTACAATGCGGCGTGGATGTGGCGGCGGGAGGAGGGCGAGCAGGGGGCCGTCCACCTCTTTGCCACCGCTAGCGAGGACAGCACCGTGCGTGTGTGGGACCTTCGCTCGCCGAGTGTAGCGCTGCTCGTGCTGGACGCACTGCACACGGATGGTGTGCTCGACGTTACTTATGTGGGGGAGTCCCAAATGGCGTCGTGCGGGAAGGACGGCAAGACGCGGACCCTCACATTGTCCAAAGATGTGGTGCCGTGATCACAACTGCTGCTCTCAGCACTGCACTGGTGCAACTGGTGTGCAAAAAGGGGCGCAGGTCAATAAACCATCAACTAACTTCATTTTCTTAGGCTGTGTGTGTGTGTGTGTGTACGGTTGTCTCCTCGCGCCTTTGGATGGTAAATCATTTTTCAACCCCCCGTTTTAACTCAGATTTTTCTTCCAAACGTGTTTTCCGCTTCGCCTCTGCACATCACCCTCTGACGCTCTCCCTATGTGGGCATGAGGTAAGCATGGGACTGCTCGTATGGTGTCGCCGTAGTTGCTTCTTTATTGTCGTCTCCCCTTCCTCGTTTTGTGTCTTCTCTTTTCAAAGCGTCGCATTTATGGAGTATGATATTTTTTGTCTGATTGACCGGGATCGCGATGGGCTTGTCACGCTTTGCGATCTCACAGAGTTATTTCTGCAGCTGGGGTTCATGCGGGGAGACGTGGAAGCGACTGTGGACGAGGAGCTCTCTCGGTTTTCAGGGAGACGTGTCGAACTGGCGGAGTTTGGGCTGATGGTGAACCTTTTGTTGTCTCGCTGTGGTGCGAGTTTGGGCAGTGTGTGGAGTGTATGCGTGGAGCAGGCGCTTTATGCCGTGTTTCGCGCCAATGCGACGATGCCTGAGATGACTGTGCCACATGCCATCATGGAGCTGTTGGAGAAGCAGATTGTGGAGCAAAGCGGGTCTCCACCATGTGTAGCAGCATCAGCAATGGTGATCCATGCTGCTGCTGCTGCTGCTTCTGCACGCACCCTCAAATATTATGACTACGGTGATTTTGTGGACTTCTTCTTGTTGCGGTGGCCACAGCTGTCGAGGGCGAAGGTGGCGTCGCTGCTGCTGTACCCCAATACTTCGACTGGCGGTAAATCCCGTGCCTCATCTGTGGAGGCTACCCATATGTTGTGCGATGAGAAGAATGTTGCTCGAGATGACACTTTCCACGAGAAATGTGAGGCGGCGTCGCATGACGATCAGGTGGAGCCGCTTCTTAAATATGCTGCTTTACTGAAGGCCACGCTGCACTCGTGGGAGACGCTTGTCAAGGGAGCTGATGACCTGGCGGCGCAGAATGTCATTCTTCAAGAGGCACTTGCCGTGGCGAAGGAGGAGCACATTTGTGCTCAAGGGGAGATCCTCAGGCTCTCCCGTGAGCTGCAGGAGCGGACGCTGGCACGACGGGGACCAGCAATCGTGGAGGGCAGCATGCACTTCTCGCTGGGCCACGACATTTCGGAGGTCTCGCCGCCCTCTTCGCTTGCGACACTGAACGGCAATGACGATGTGCTCTGCCTCCTGTACCGTTTCTGCAAAGAGCGTGAGCAGGCCGGGGCGGCACAGCAACTCGCGCTGCGTGAAAAATCTATAGAGTTCGCAACGCGCTACGAATTTCTCCGTCGGTGGGAGGACGTCCTGCACAAACAAGAGGGCGAGTTGGTCCGTCGTGAACTGGAGATGAAAAGGAGGTGGTCCGAGGCGTTTCTGCGCAAGGAGCGGCATCTCGAACGTCTGCAGGTGTCACTCGAGCTGAAGAAGTTGGAACTCGCTGTGCGTGAGGCGGCGCTAGAGAGGCGACACATGGAGCAACTGGACCGTGAGCGCGAGGCTGGGGAGCTTTCATTCACGGAGCGGAGGAGACGCATACAGAAGCTGCAATGCATTGAAGCCAGACTGCGGAAGCGGGAGGAACTGCAAAAGGCAATGCTTCCCGCGCACCTTTCTCCTACTCATGACCCAGAAATCACTCATTTGGGTGAAAAAATTAAGAGGCTGCAGCAAGGCGCCATCAAGGCCGTGCACGGAGTCAACAATCACTCGGGCACATCTGCTGCTTATGTTTTTTCTACTGCTGCTGCTGCTGCTGCAAAAGAGGAGGAGGATGCGATGGAGGCTGTAAAGAAGGGCTGTGACGTGTCATTACCGCGTGAGAGACAGCGCTCGTCCTACTTATCGAAGCTACTTTAATTGGGGAGGAATCTCTAGAAAAGAGCCAAAGTTCTTTTTCTTTTTTTTTTTTTGGGGGGGGGGGGGTGGGTGGGAGGAGGGAGGGAGGGGAATGTCACTTTCACATTTATTCTATTGCTACTGCTGCAAAGATGACATTATTTGTTTTTCTCCCGCTTGCCATTGCCCTTGCGCTCACTTTTGCACGCGCTGGGTGATGGACAAAAAGGGTGTGCGACAAAGGTGTAAAAGGGTCGTTTAATGGGCGTCAAAGTGAAGGTCACCACAAAGCGTGCTGCAGTGAAGGCGGGGGCGGCGCGCCGTAAGCCGCGTGAGGTGCAAAAGGCGGTTTCATCATCTCCGCGTCCAGAGGTGGATCTTAACGGCGATTGGGAGGAGGACATCGACTTTCACGATGTGTTGGGGGAAGAGGAGGACGAGCAGTCGCTGTGTGACGGCGGGGCGTGTGGGGAGGAGGACTTTGAGGCGAAGGCGGAGAAGTATCGCCGACTGATGCTCGCGCAGAGCCGTGATGCGGTGGAGGAGCGCGACGCGGACATGCGAACACGAACTGTCAAGCCGACACCGCTGCAAGATGCAGAGGAGACTGAGCGGCAGGAGGAGGAGCTGCAGCTACTCGGCCAGCAGCACACCTCGGAAGAGCTTCGGGATCGCATTCAGGAGACCGTTCGTGTCCTCTCGAACTTCAAAGAAGAGCGCGAGGATGGGCGGACGCGCGACGAGTACCTTCAGCTGCTGCGCTCGGATCTAATGGAGCTGTACGAGTACAACGACTTTCTCACAGATGCAATTCTCCTGCTGTTTCCTCCCGCTGAGGCTGTTGAGTTTTTTGAGGCAATGGAGAAGCCGCGCCCGACCACAATACGCGTGAACACACTCAAGGTGAAACGGCGTGACTTGGTGCAGGCGTTGGTGAAGCGCGGAATGAATGTGGAGCCGCTGGAGAAATGGTCCAAAGTGGGGCTTCAGGTCTTTGAGTCGAACGTGCCCATTGCGGGGACCATCGAATACCTCGCTGGGCACTACATGCTGCAGTCGGCGGTGTCGTTTCTTCCGGTGATGGCGCTTGCACCGCAGGAGCACGAGCGCATTCTCGACATGGCGGCGGCCCCCGGCGGAAAGACGACGTACATTGCGCAGCTGATGAGGAACTCGGGCATTTTATTTGCCAACGATGTGAGTGAGCCACGAACAAAGTCGTTGAATGCGAATCTGCAGCGCCTGGGCGTGATAAATGCGGTTGTGACAAATTATGACGGCGTTGGCTACGACCGGGTGATGAAGAACTTTGATCGCGTTCTTCTGGATGCCCCCTGCACGGGGAGCGGCATCATCTCGCGCGACAAGAGCATCAAGCGGAGCAAGCATCACGAGGACGTGCAGCGGACCTCGCAGCAGCAGCGTGCGCTTCTTCTCGCCGCCATTGATGCAGCGAAGGTGGGCGGCTACATTGTCTACTCCACCTGCTCCTTCCTCGTGGAGGAGAACGAGGCGGTGGTGCACTTTGCGCTGCAGCGGCGGCACGTGGAGGTAGTCGAGATGGGCCTTCCGTTTGGACGCCCTGGGCTGACGAAATACCGCCACCAGCGCTTCCACGACAAGATGCAGTGCGCCCGTCGCTTCTTCCCACATGTGCACAACATGGACGGCTTTTTCGTTTGCAAGCTGAAGAAGTTGTCCACGGACACGACGGGGCATGACACTGCCGTTCAGGGGTCGAAGACGGCGAATGGCAGCACACATCGCGAAAAAAGGGGGAAAACGGCTGCGATTAGGCGGCCACGAAATGCAGACGCACAGGACGCAGAAAAGCCGGTTGTGAAGGTGCGTCGTGTGAGTGTCCCGCCGCCACCGCGCGTAAACGTCAGGGGTAAACGAAAGGGCGCTTAAGATGCGTGGGCAACTCGGACGGAGAAGTGCGACTAATATCATAACACCTTCCGTTGTTTAATGAAGCCTGTGCAGTGTGTAAATCATGTCTTGTGGCGTCCCTTTCCTCTGCTGCTGCTGCTGCTGCACCACCGCCACTACCACCACTCCACATTTCCCCTCTTTCGTCTTGTTTGACTCTTCCTCCGTTTTTTTTTTTAGGGCATTCAGGAGTGGCGTTTGCGGTGAGACATCATGCATGGCAGCCGCAACTACTACTACTGCTGCTGTTGTTCGTACATTTCTGCAGGAGCGAGTGCAGCAGCACTATATTGATGTGCTGCCCTCGAGGTGGCGTGCGGTGCTTTTCCGGTTGGCAAGGAACACACAGGCGTTTCAGCGGCACGATGACGCATCTGGCGGCAACTTAATGTCCGAAATTCAGGCGGATTTTGATCTCGTCGTTGTGCTACTGAAGGAGGAGCATCAGGTCTACGAAGAGGGTGTGGCCTGCTTGCGCTTGCAGTTGCCCGATGACGACTGTGCACCTGAACGGGTAGTGGCGTTGCGGCGCTTCCTGCAGGGAATGCTTTCCTGCATTTCCCTCAAGGAGGTCCTTGTCGCCCACTGGAAGGACTCTCTCGTCAACATCCCCCCTGACACGCTGCGGGTGTATTCTCACGCATGCATTGCCCATCCACACGTGCGCTCGGATGATGTGGAGAGGCTGCGTGCTCTCTACACGTTGACCTCATGAGCAGCCCAACCCCTTTAGCCGCCTCCTCTCCGCTTGAGCCACTCGTCACGTGCGCATTTCGTCCCATTCCTTCCGTTTCTGCGGTTGTGCGGTTGCAGCCATAAATTGTCACCGCCTCCCCTCCCCTTCAACACTCGCCTCTTTTTGTGTTGCCTTCTGTTGTAATGCGCATGTGCACAGTCCGTCTTCATGTTCATGTATGTGTTTTTACTTTTTTTTTTTTGTCTGTGTGTGTGTGCCCTGCTCCAGTGTTGCCTGTGATGGAAGAGACATATGCCTTTGCGCTGGACTGCGGGGCTGCTGTTGTGGAATACCTGCGCAGCTGCATCCATGAGCTCCAGCGAACGCTGCACGTGTGGTGCGGGATCTCGCTGCGCACCGTTAAAATGTCCCTCGTGACCACCACCGCAGTGCTGGCGGTAGTTCTACTCATGCTGCTCGTCACTTTGGGTTGTGTCGTGGTGTCACTCTTTGGTGCCATTGCCGTCCGGGCGTACATTCTTTCGCACGCACCCGTGAGTCAACTGTTTCGCCTCGACGTCAACACGATGCCGCTGGAGACGGAGCTCTGGCGGCTGCAAAGGCTCGACGCTCTCACGTCGACGGTGTTGTCACAGGTTGAGCCAACCTCACAGCGCATGGACGATGCCGTGCCGGTTAGACGGACCGATCACGCCGAGACGCAGTTGCGATCGCTCCTCGTGGAGCAAGCGGCCTCTCTCAAGATGTCTATTGTCACAAGACATGTACAGAGTATGATTGCTACCAGCACGCTGATTATTCCGTCGCTGGTGCAAAAAGAAGTGTTTCCTCCGGGCGGCGGCGTATCGATGGAGGCGCTGTTTCGACAAGAGGGGCCAATGTTCAACGCACCAGGGGTGTACGATGCCAAAGTGCAGTTTGTTTTTCTGAAGGAAGACGTGGGTCGCGACGTCTCCATGGTGCTGGAGTCCTCCATGCTGATGGCAGAAGATCCCCTCGTGTCGCAAGCCATCAGCTCACTGGATGTACTGCTCAAAACCACCACCTCATTCACCATCACGACGGGAGAAAAAGTCACCAACTGGCCGAAGATGCTGGTGGTTACCTTGATGCATCTCGCCTTTGGTTTTCCACTCTGGCTGCACGATAAACTTGACCTGGCGATTCGTCAGGATGTTTTTCCAGGAGTGGATCAGGCAAGGGAGGTTGCGGTGGTTGCCACAGTGTACAGCGGATTCGAGCCGCCTGTCGACCTGCAGCCGCGGCTTCGTGCCATCAACTTCACTCTATACCAAGAGACGGCGGACGTCTCAAGCAAACTGCGGCTGATGCAGATGTATTTCTACTCTGGTGTGCAGCTCACAGGGCTTCCGTACTACTTCACCACCTACGCCATGGGGAGTTTGGTGACCACAGGGCTCATCCTCTTCATGTTCTGCGGTTTGGCTCTGGCAGGGGGGACGGTTCTTGCGGCGGGAACGACGCTGTTCTCTTCTCTTGGGCGCAGCGCACACGGCAAGGTGGATTCCGGAGTGCGTGCGCTCGACGACGGCAGTAGCAGCAGCAGCAGCAACGACGATGACGAGGTGGAGTATGTGGAGGGGGCGGAAAGAGAGGCACCCACGGGATCTGGGAGACTTGATGTTGTCTTCAATACACCACAGTTGTCGCCGCGGTCTGTGGACGGCAACGAGATGTTGCTGCCTTCCTCTTCTACACATTTGTGAGGTCGACGGTGCGCTAGAGAAGGAAAAGAAGTCCAAATAGTTGAATGTGCACTTGCGAATGCATCACTGACGTGTGGGCCAGCTGCAGCCAAACAAGTGTCTCCTGTTTTTCCCTTTCTTGCTCACTGGATGCGCTGCGGCGCTGCACCACCTCTGCACCGCTGCGTCACTTGTGCACACGCCTTCCTCCATTGCCCTCCTTTTGTTGTTGTTATTGTTGTTGTTTTTCTACACCCCACCGCATGCCACCTTAAAGTGTCTCACACTCTTCCACCACACGCCGTATGAGTCTGGACATCGCAAGCTACGCGGCCGCTCAGCGGCAGCGGCTGGAGGAAATAAGGCGTGCGACGGAGAAGGAACGACAGCTTCTCTCACTGCACGCGAGCAAGATGGCGCACGACGCTGAAACTGGTCCTGTGACACTAGCCGGCGCGGCGGAATTGTGCCGCTCCACCGCAAAGGCCGATAGCCGATGGCTGTCGCTCAATGACAAAGCGGTAGAGCTTCACGCCTTGGACGAGAAACTGACACAAGAGGAGCGTGAGGCAGAGCGCCACGGGTTTGAGCTCGAGCGCCGCCTTCACGCGGCGGAGCGACGGAAGTCGGAGCTGCTGGCCCAACTCGCCCTCTTGCAGCACCGTGAGGAACTGGTGAAGAAAGGTGAGGAGCAGCTGGAGGAGGAGGAGACCGTTGGGGAGCGGGAGACCAGACTCCTCGATGCGTTTGCGCAGGAGACTGAGGAGGAGCAACGGGCAACGGAAAATCGAGCGAACGACAAGCGTGGACGGCTGAGCGCGGCAAAAACGGCCGCGTACGAGAAGCAGAAGAGGCGAGAGGCACTGGAATCGCGCACCCGCGCGCATATCAACGAGGTGCAGGATCGCATCCGGGGACATCGCATGGAAGTGATGAAACGCAGCAGCGCCATCAATGATGGGGAGCGGCGGCTGCGGCAGGAGCAGTCGCGGATACGGGAGGAGGAGCTCAGTGCCATTTACCGTCTGAAGAAGGAGATTGAGTGCATGGCGGTGTTATTAGAGGGCGGTAATGCACGCCAGTGAATAGCTGACCTGGCGGCATCCTCGGCGTGGTGTGTTGTCGTCGGTTTGTTCCCCCGCTCCGTCTCCTCCTCCTCAGTGTCTCTGCGTTAGTTCTGCCTTCACTTTTTGAGGGATGAGAAATCGACTCTTTCTTCTTTGTTTGTGTGTGTTCGTTGTTTTGCTCCACCACCACCACCACCACCGTCTTCTTCCTTTTCTGTTGTTGTTGTTTTTCTTGTTTTTTTTTTTTTTGGGCCGACTGGCGCCTGCACTGCATTGGCGTCGATGCGGGTGTTGCACGTGTTTTGTTGTGTCCAACCAACCGATGCGTGGAGTGCTGAAGGTAAACGATTGTAACAGATGGACGACGAACTGCTGCTGCAGCTGAACGAAACAGAAGATCTGAAGGATGAGGTTTTCAGCCACACGGCGGATGGCAGCCACTTCGCCTCTACCGAAATCGACAGCGAAGACATTTGGGAGATCATCTCCTCCTTCTTCCGCGAAAAGGGTCTTGTGCACCAGCAGATTGACTCGTACAACGACTTTCTGCTCCGCATTCCGCGCATGGCGCGCAGCCTTCTTGAGATTGTGCCGCGACAAGACGAGCAGTTTGAGCCTGGCGCGCAGACCGACGTCGAGCCTGATCAGTACCGCCTCAGTCTCGAGGACGTGGTGATCGGGAACCCGTCGCACGAGGTGTCGGGTTTCAGCAGGCACGAGGTACACCCGCTCTTTCCAAACGAGTGCCGCCTTCGCGACTTGACGTATGACGCGAACGCGCAGGTGACCCTCGGGATTCGTGTGTACCGCTCACGAGAGGAGCAGCCGTACCGCACATTTCTGCAGAACATGGAGCTCGGCCGCATCCCCATCATGCTCAAGTCCATGCGCTGCAATCTGCAGGAAAAGGACGAGGACGAGCTGCCGCGGTTAAACGAGTGCCCGCACGACCAAGGTGGCTACTTTGTCATCAACGGGACGGAGAAGGTCCTCATTGCGCAGGAGCGCCAGGCGGCCAACCACGTGTACGCCTTCTCACGCCAAAAGGGGCTTCTCTGCGAGATCAAATCCATCGTTGAGGGGTCATTGAACAAGCCACGCACATTTCAGATGTTGATGCCCTACAAGAAGAAGGGGCCAGGTCACGGCTTCGAGAACGTCTTGTGTCGAGTGGCGCAGATGGACGAGCTCATTCCGCTCTTTGTTTTGTTCCGTGCGCTAGACATGGGCTCTGATAGGGAAATCCTTCAGACTGTCGTCCCGGACCTGAAGGATGCAGCCATGCTTGAGATGCTTCGTGGATCCATGGAGGATGCGAGTACGCTGCAGATCTTCACACGGGACGAGGCGCTGTGGTTTATCGGTAAGCGTCTGGGGAAGCAAGACAGCCGTGAAAATCTTCAGCGAGAGGCGCAGGACCTGCTCATGCGGGATTTGCTCCCGCACATGGGAGTGGACTGCGCCGCCGACCGGAGCAAGTGTCTCTTCATTGGATACATGGTGCACCGCCTGCTACTGCTGGCGCTCGGGCGCCGGGAGGACACGGACCGCGACTTCCTCGGCCACAAGCGCATCGACGTTGCTGGATCACTTCTTACGTTTCAGCTGAACCAATTCCTCGTCCAAGTGCGAAAGGAGATGACGAGAACGGTGCATGACTACTCCACGAACCGCAGCGGCGTTGTTAGTTTTGGAAGGATTCTCCACAGCCGGCTCATCACAGACGGTCTGCGCCGCTGCCTCGCGACGGGAAACTTTGGCGACCTGAAGTCGGGCAACATCAAGACTGGCGTGGCACAAACACTCAATCGTCTGACGTACTCGTCGTCGCTCAGCAACCTGCGCCGCATTCAGAATCCCATCTCTGCCTCAAGCAAGGCCACTAGGCCACGCAACTTGCACTGCACCCAGTGGGGCTACATCTGCCCAGTGGAGACGCCAGAGGGTGGATCCATTGGTCTGCTGAAGAACCTGGCGCTCATGTGCCTCATTTCACGTGGCAGCGATCACACCGGCGTCGTGCAGGCCGTTCAGGCCCGCATCACTGGATTCCACTCGATGGACCTCTCCGGCCTCGCCGATGTGCGTGTGGCCCGTGTATTTGTGAATGGAACTCTCATTGGTGTGCATCGCGATCCCGAGCGCCTGCTGCGCGAATTACGCGCCAGGCGCCGTGGGGGGGAGTTGAGCAACGAGGTGAGTATTGTGCGCGACATCCGTGACCGCGAGATCCGCGTCTTCTCCGACGCTGGCCGATGTCTTCGCCCGCTGTTTGTTGTGGAGAAGTCACGCATCAAGCTGCAGAAAACAGGCATTGGAGAGCTGCTCGAGCCGTCCAAGACACCGGGTGGGAAACGTGAGATTTCGTGGAACCGTGTCATGAAGAGGGGCTACGTGGAGCTCATCGACTGCGAAGAGGAGGACTCGCTTCTCATCGCCATGACGGCGAGCGAGGTGAGCAAGAACTACTACTACTCCCACTGCGAGATGGACCCATCCATGATTCTGGGCATCTGCGCCTCCATCATCCCCTACCCGAATCACAACCAATCGCCGCGCAACACGTACCAGTCGGCCATGGGAAAGCAAGCAATGGGCATCTACGCTTCGAACTTCAATATGCGCATGGATACCACGGCCCATGTGCTCTTCTATCCGCAAAAACCACTTGTGCGCACCAAGGCGATGTCATACATGCGCAGCAATGATCTCCCCGCAGGGCACAATGCAGTGGTGGCCATTGCATGCTATTCTGGATACAACCAGGAGGACTCCATCATCATGAGCCGGTCCGCAGTGGAGCGTGGGTTCTTCCGCAGTGCGTTCTGGCGCTCATACAAGGCCTCGGAGGAGAAGAAAAAGGACGGCCGGGAGACGTTTGAAAACCCAGACCGAAACATCTGCCGTGTCAAGCACGCGGACTACACGAAACTGGATACGGACGGCCTCATCAAGCTTGGCATGCCAGTGATGGGTGGAGACATCCTCGTTGGGAAGACTACACCCATTCCGGAGGCTGCACTGGAAAATGTTGCGACGGCCAACACACGTATTCTCAAGCGCGACTGCAGCATCGCGTCACGAACGGCAGAGAAGGGTGTAGTGGACAAGGTGATGCTCACGGAAAACAAGGGGAACCGATTCACCAAGGTGAAAGTTCGCACCATCAAGATACCCAACATTGGTGACAAGTTTTGCAGCCGACATGGACAAAAGGGAACCAACGGCATTCAATTTCGCCAGGAGGATCTTCCGTTTAACCGCGACGGTATTGTGCCCGATTTGATCATTAATCCACACGCCATCCCGTCGCGAATGACAGTGGCGCACCTAATAGAAACGCTGGCCGGCAAGGTGGCCTGCTACAAGGGAAGCGAGGTGTACGCAACACCGTTCTGCTCTGTTGTCGTGGAGGACTTTGGAAAGGCGCTGCACCAACTTAAATTCCAGCGGTACGGCAACGAGTGCCTCTACAACGGCCACACGGGCCTTCCACTCGATCATCTCATCTTCTTTGGCCCCACGTACTATCAGCGGCTGAAGCACTTGTCGGGTGACAAGATTCATGCGCGGCCGCGGGGACCGCTGCAGCCGCTGGTGCGACAACCAACGGAAGGACGAGCACACGAGGGCGGACTTCGCTTTGGCGAGATGGAGCGTGACTGCATGCTCTCTTACGGTGCATCCCAGTGGCTTCGTGAGCGCCTCTTCCGTGTAAGCGATTACTACTCTGTCCACGTGTGCAACATTTGCGGCACGATTTGCGCCGCCGATACGGAGCAGAACGTATACAAATGCCAGGGATGTGACAATAACTCACGCATCTCTCAGGTGCTCATGCCGTACGCCTGCAAGCTCTTGTTTCAGGAGCTGATGTCAATGGCAATTCTTCCGCGTCTTGGCACCGGGCCCCTTTAACTTGGCACCTTAACCCCCCTACCCCTGTATCCAGGACATGATCATAACTATCACAGGCAGCTTTTTTGTTGTTGTTGTTGTTGTCATTACTGTACAAATATATATATATATATATATATATATATTTATATTATTGTGGTCGATGTGCCGGTTGCATCCTCTACTGCACATTACTATTTTTTTGTTTGTTTGTGTTCCGTGCTGCGCTCTCACTTGTGTATTTTCTTCTTTTTTTTTCCTTTGATTAAACAAAGAGGGCTCCGCAGAGAGAGAGCGGCGCAACGAAAGAAGGCGAGGGAAAAAAGAGTACTCGCCCTGGCGTGCGTGGGGAAGAGCCATTTTGACCCCCGTCTCTTCGTGTTTTCATGTCGAGCAGTGTAGCACTTTTATTGTATCGGCGGGTTCTCAAGCTGCTCGCATCAATGGAACGTGTGGGTGCAGGGCGTCTTGCTGTGGAACGGTATGCGGAGTATCTCCCCCGAGGTGTGGCTGTGGATACGAGCGATGGCCCAAACTCTCTCGCGCGGAAGGCATTTGCGACCACTCCCTTGACACCTGAGGCGTTGGCATCTGGTTTTTCCTTCACAAAGGATGCCATCGAGTCAATGTCAGAGCTGGAGCTGCTCGCGCTGTGGGGCGCGTACAGCAGTGACGGGGAGTACGAGCTGTTGGATGGTTTGGCACTTGTGAGCGCCGCGCTACAGCACGCCGGAAGCTCCGATGCAAGTCGTGTGGGAGATTTGACTGCTGCGGTGAAAGTTATCCGGGAAGAGGTGGGATGTTTTGTTCGTGAAATGAGGGACGTGCTGAAGAGCCATCTGCGCTTTGCAAACTCTGAGGCGAGGGAGACGGATACACGCCTTCTCGCCGCCTCCGTGCGTGCGCTGCAGGATCGCGGCTACTGTGTGAGGGAGGGTGCTGCGGAAAACTACGCTGCCGTCAATCTTCTCCACACCAAGTGTGCATCGGTTCTTGTTCTCAACGCTCTGTTGGTGGTGGCGCTTCGCGAACTTGGTGTCACGTGCGCTGCGGTGACGGGAGCGGATTCACACCGGCCGTGGGTGCAGGTGCAGATGCCGAAGAATGGTGGCCGCCAGACCCTCTTTATCTCCTTCGCCCACCCCGGTGTGCACACTGCACGAGAGGTGATTCGCCTGAAAAATTGTCGGCACAAATCGACACAGTGGTTGCGTCCTGCACCGTGGGATGGACGCAGCAGGAAGGGAATGCTCTCCACAATGCTCAAGAGGCAACTTATGGCGCTCTCCAGCACTCCGGAGCGGGTGCAGCAACAGCGGGCGTGCCGGGTGCAGATACTGTTTCTCCTGTCCTAGTCTGCCACTGTGAGCCTCTGCACCACGTGGTGCATCATTCTCCCCACCACCATTATGCCTTTCATAGAGGGAGTAGTCAGTAAGAGAGATTTTTTTTTTTGTCTTCTCCCTTCTTCTTGTTTTTATTTTGTTCTTTTTTTTTTTTTTGTACATGGCTGGGGCTGCATCACGGACCGGAAACTCTGTGGTGCTTGGGGAGTTTTGTGAGGTGCAGGGGCCTGTTGCGCGGCAGTTCCTCTGTTTTCACCCTGCTCATGGCCTTCCTGATGTGCTTGACAGCGATCGCTGGTCGGCATCCCTCACCGAATCACTCGAGGAGCTTATGGTTCTAAGCATGACCACGGACTACGCGATCGGGGACGACGCTCTGGATGTGTCTGGTGGGGCTATGGCGCGCTTCGTTCTCAACGACGTTTGTTGGAATGGTGCCACAGCGGCTGTTCACGTGACTCGCGTGAGCATTCCAGATGTCTTTGCGCGCGGTCACCAACGGAATCTCTGCGTGGTATTCGTCTGTCCAACGTCGCACACACTGTTCTCTCTCTCGCGCTGGATCGGAGACTATAGCGCGGCGATTGTGCACCATTTAGCTGAAGGGGCGCACCGTTCCTACACGGAAGACGTGGAGCGGCTCCAGGGGGCACTTGCTGTACTCCTTAGTGCACCCGGCGACGACGAGGAGGAGAGCGTGTTCCCCGTGCACATGTTGCACTTGTTACGCCAAGAGGCGCTGGCACTGACGCGGAAGCGGACGCACTTTGGCGCGAACGGCGAGAGCTCTGCATTGGTCACAACGTCTTCACTTGCGGAGGATGCCGTGGTGTCACGCGCGGAGGCCGTTGAGCTTGCAGAAAAGTTTATACTCTGCAAAGGAACCACACCTCTTCGCCCGCTGAGGGCGGTGTGCGGACTGCACTTTGACGAGAGCATTGACGACATGAAGCGACTACTGTGGTACTTCTCCCTCGACACCCCGTGGCTGATGGAAGGGGCCCTTGGCACGATGCCGAGCAGCCTCTCGCTCTTCCACTGCTCCTTCACCGATGCGGTGAGGCACCGCGGGATGCAAGAAGACGGCGCATCGGGATCACATTCTTTCAACGTTGGCGAGTTGGGTATCATAAACCCGCTGCTGCCGTTCGATTTTCTCTCCCTAAGCAACTGCTCACCAGCATCTGCACGCTACACCGCCCTCAACGATCCCCACTTGCACGCCACACTGAAGGGATACGGGCCCCATCATGTGATAGACGTTGCATACAGTGGTCTGCGGTGCAAGGCAATAATCGTTTGCGGATACGATGAGAGTAGCGTGGTGGCTGCGATGAAGGTGGCGTGCCTTTTTGTGCCTGGCCTTCTGCAGGGCGGGCGAGATGCAGTTCGGTTGGGCATTCAACCGCTAACCTCCGCCCAACGTCTCTCAGCTGCTGACGTTCACAGGTTTGCTGTGGTTGGATGCCATGTCAATGCAGCATGCATGAACGGTGTGCCGCTTTTTCCACAGGCATGCACATGGCAAGTGAAGCCCCAGACGAAAGAGGACGGTTCTTGTACAGTTAGGCTATTCGCCGAGCGCTACGACAAATCTGTTGGCAGGACACGACATCAGACCGTGGCAGCACTGCATTCCTCCATGGATGTCCCGGATGAAGGTGGTGGTGGTGGTGGTGGTGGAATGCTGCTCGAGCTTGCACATGTGCTGCGTCAAGGCGCGCGAAGCTCCGAGCATGCAATGGCATTCTCCGATCATGTTCGTGTGCTGCTGAAACGTGTGCTGCTGGATTACTGCTCGCTCGCATCACTGGTGCTGCAGGGCATTTTGAACCGCCGTCGCTCTTGCAGCCCCAGTGGCACCCCCTCCTCACCGCTTTCCCTGCAGCTCTCGGGCTTTAGTGCCTCGGGTCACTGCGGCGACGTGTGGCCGTGGGTGTGGACTGAACGCGACACGGAGGTGACACTGCGTTCTTGCTTTGGTGTATCCGTGACTTCTCGCAGCGACGTCGCGATTATCAAAGAAATGGTGAAGCGCATGTGTATTGTCGCCGCACAGGGATGTTCTCCGTCCTTCTAATTTGCGCTCTGGGCTGACAAGGGCCGGAAGAGGAGGTAAGCGAGCAGGATAACAAAATGGCGATGCGAGGCATGCGGGCCGAAGGGGTCGATGCATTCACACCACTCTGCAGTACCCGTGTTGGTTTATTGTTATTATTATTATTATTATTTTGTATGGTTTCTTCTTTTTTTTTCGTTTTGTTTTCCTCCTCTCATGTGCACTACAAGAGCCAAATTCCCTCTGGGCAGGTTCCACAAGAGCACTACACCACGAACGGACGCACGTACGCAGAAATCGAGCAAAGTAAAGAGGGGGGAGAAGCAACAACAACAACAACAACAACAAAAAAGAGAGAATAAAAAAAAGGGTGTGGAGCGTCGCACTTTGATGGCTCACGTGAAGGTGAAGTGGGGAAAAGAACTCATTGAGCTCACAGTGAACCTCCAGAGCACTGTGAGTGAGTTGAAGGAGGAGCTGCATAGGGTGACGAATGTGCCGGTGGAGCGGCAGAAGATCATGGGCGTGAAACCCAGCGCTCTCGGCGACGGAGCAGCATTGGCAGATGTTGGAGTTAGCGCTGGTAAGACGCTCATGCTCATGGGCTCTGCGGTTGACACAGCAAACGATGCCGCACCTGCTCAGGCGGGTGCTGCGGTCACAACCGCCGACACAGACGAGAGGGATAGAGCCCTGGCTGCGGCAAAGATCCCGAACGGGCTGAGAAATATGGCGAACACTTGCTACATGAATGCGGCGGTTCAGATGCTCCGCCTTGTTCCGGAGCTTCGCCAGCTGCTGGAGTCGCGGCGCAGCAACCCGCTGCTTTATGCACTCAACGAGCTGTACAAGACATTGGATGCTACAAAGGAACCCGCGGTGCCGCTGCTCTTTTGGAACGCTTTGATTGCACAATGTCCAACATTTGGGGAGCTCGACGAGAGGGGTCAGCCGATGCAGCACGACGCACAAGAGGCACTGAACGCAGTGCTGCAGTGCGTCAGCGAAGGGTCGCCGGAAACCCAGGGGAGAGTATTCAGCGGTGTGCTGAGGCAAATGATGACGTGCAAGGAGGACCCGGAGGACGCCCCAAATGTGTGTGATGTGCCGTTCTTAATGCTCTCGTGCAACATCAATGCACAGGTGCAAATGCTCGAGGCCGGACTCGAGGCGGCGTTCAATGAAACGGTCACCCTTCGCTCGGAGAGGCTCTCGCGTGAGGCGCTCTACTCCCGGACGAGCCGCGTCAGCGTGCTTCCAGAATATCTGTTTGTGCACCTTGTCCGCTTTTCATGGAGAGCTGACACGCAGAAGAAGGCCAAGATACTGAAGCCCATCACCTTTCCCCTCGTCCTGGATCTCTACACGCTATGCTCGGACGATCTCAAGTCCAAGCTGCAGCCGGAACGCGCAAAGGTGGCGGAGCGACGAGACAAGGAGCTGGAGCGTCGTCGCGACGCACGTCAGAAGACGCGCATCGAAGGTTTGACGCGGGCCGAGGAGGTGGTGGAGCCCTCGCACGACACTATTGGCAATGCAAGCGGGTACTATGAGCTCTGCGGCGTCATATCGCACAAGGGCAGGAGCGCGGAGAGCGGACACTATGTGTTTTGGGGAAGGCACGCCGATCAGTGGCTGGTCTTTGATGACGAGAATGTGGCACCAGTGACGGAGGACGACGTACGGCGCCTCCGTGGCGTCGGTGAGGCGCACATTGCATACGTGCTCATGTACCGCTCGAGGGATCCGCAGACGAAGAGGACAGTCCTCCCGCTTTAAACAAACGTACTCGTGGCGTGTGCATGTCTTGGTGGCTGGACGGTGCGGAGTGCCGATTGGCGATCTTATGGAATGCTCCCTCCCCCACCCCCGACGCTTTACGCTCTTCTCCTTCGCCTGTCTCATGCGGCCTACCTTCTCTCTCTCTCTCTACATATTTGCCCCTCCCACTCTTCGCAGTGCCTAGATGGGCTCTACTAGGAGGAAGATGACAACAACAGCCTCTACGCCACTCACCTCAGAGAGCCAACGTTGAGGTGGTCTGCGCCGAAATACATGCAACGTTCCCCACGGGTATAAAACAACGATGGTGGAAACGGCACCGCCAACTGCTTTCAATTAAAAAAAAAAAGGGTGTGGTGGCATCTGAGGGGCGGTGCATTCGCCGCAGAGATTTGTACAGGTCACCGAGGCAACGGACAGAGTGGAGGGAGCGCAACCCCCCCCAAAAAAAAAGAGGTACCAAGTGCTGCCGTTCAATTCGGCGCTATCCAGTTGTCTGCCTGCGACGTTTCCATCTGATTTTAATGGGGAACACAAATTTGGTGGTGGTAGTGGTGGTGATGCGGCTGCGGTAGCGCATGCTCTTCTGCAGCAGGATATCTTGGATACCTTTAGTTTGCATGCGGCGCCAAAGGGATGAGCCAAGGCTGCGTACGGGCAAATGCCTTTTGGTATAATTCACACGCAACTTGTTTTTTTTTGTTTGTTTCCCCCTGTCTGAAGAGGAGGACCGCACCGGGACAAAGGGATGAATGTTCATGCTGCGCATGTGGCTACAAAAGAGGACTTCACCCTTCAACCAACCGAGGACGATCATCTGTCATGTAGCGGCTGCGCGATTGTGTCAACGCAGCCAGCCAGAGGTGTGCTGATCAAAGGACGCTTGAAGAACGTGCAGGTGTTGGAAGATGCCGATGTCGAGAGCGACAGGCACCAAAGCGATTCGCTGCTGCAAGAGGCCCTGCTTCTCACGTCACATGTACCTCCTCAGCGCACCTGGGGCGCCAGCTGCCAGCGAGGCGCGTCTTCGAGTGTTCATGTGTGTTTTGCAAACGGACTACGTGGAGCGGATGCTTCCGTCTGCTTGTCATCGACTGCGAGAGAGCATTGCAATGGACACGTGCGTGCCAAACGCTGCTCCGTTAGACGTCTGTGGACGCCCCGCGACCGTATCCCCGGCTTGCCACATCTGATTGCAAGAAGAAATAGAAATAAAACGAAAAACAAAAACAAAAACAAAACCGTGGCTAGAAAGGTCTGCTGGGGGAGGGGGCATTACATGTGACGTTTGGGAAGGTGTTGTCACACACTTGTACACAAGATGAGAGACCGAGGGAGCTTCAAGGGCAGCATCTTCGTTTAACAGCAAAGAGCGCATAGCTACGATGACACTGAGTGGACGATGGCTATTCCGAGGTTGGACGAGCGCCGCCAAGGCGAAAAGAAGGCAGCACTGGCAGACCGTCTCCACGTCAAGAGCAGACCGCAATAATGTTAAAAGAAAATTTGTCGTGCTGCGGAACATTGCGACGGAGAACTGCTAGCCGCAGAGAAGGATTGAAACCGCCCGAGGCATAATCTTGTGGGAAGGTATCGCATCATTTTTTTTTTTTTTTGCCTAGTAGAAACGTGAGCCGCGATCGAACGACATGCTGCAGCACCGCCTCATCCGTGTGGTTGACGAGGCGAAGGAAGACACGGGACGGGAGCGAAGACGCCATACGCTGCGGTCATTAAATGGGAGAAAAATATTGCAGCGTTGTGTGCCGTGAATTGGCACGGGAATCGCGAGCCTCCACACTGTGTGTTTAATGCAGGACGTGAACGAGATGATCTCGCGCCTGATGCACGACCCCATTCTGGTCAGCAATGGACGGAACGAGCCGTGAAGGCGACCTGAGGGGCGGCGAGTTTGGAGAAGCTGCAGGAGGCATTTGGGCACAACGAGAGGGAACGCGCGGCTGCAGAGTGCCAGCGGCAAAGTTTCTGGGGAAGTAACCAGCCGCCTGGATTCGCAGTGCGGCAGGCTTACGGAGACAACGCCACATCTGGCGGAGCGATACGACGCTCGGCGGAAGAAGGGGTCGGCACTGCATGCTGAACTGGACATCCGAAAGACCGAACTGCGCAAATGCGTACATGCATGTGCGGAAGCCGTGGCTGCGCTGCAGTGTTGGGGTTGTAAATTCTCTCGAGGGAGAACGAATGGCCTGCGGAGGAGCTGCTCAGGTTGTGCACGAAAATGCACTGCCATGCCTCACCTGTCTCGCCCATCAGCGCCTCTGGAGTTGCAGCGGAAGTTCTCGTCCTCTGGCAGTTGAAGCGTCTCTCCTCCCGTTCCGCGATGCATGTGTTTTTGAGGTGCTCTCCAGCGTCTTTGCAGAGTTGAAGCGGCAAGGGGAATGAATTCTTCTGTTTGCACTGAGGTGCATTTGATTTTTCTTTTCTCGCCCTTCGTCGTTCTTTTATGTTGGTGCGTGTTCGTGTGTTTCATCGCTCAGTGCACGTGGCACGCATCCTATATTTTTCCCTCCAACTATCTTTATCACCCACTGCATTGGAGAGGAAGATGATGTGTGCTGCATCTTTTCCCAGGCTCTTTCAGAGCGGAGGTCTAAAGATGAAGAAGCAGCAGCAGCAGCAGCCGCGGCGCGCGACATGCCATGCGGTTAGCAGTAGGAGGCTGGGAAAGGAGCGGTTTGACCTTGCGGACTCTCTTCGCCGAGACCGAGAGAATGTGGAGCGGAGCAGGTCGCTGCCGTGGCATGCACGTCTGAAGCAGCTGCAGGCGTATCCATGGAAACACTTTCTGGCCTTCATGGTGGTGTGGTCGTGGCTTGGAACGTATGTCGTGCCATACGTGAAGGGCACTCGTCCGGGAGAACTACCAACGCTTGGGGATGGGCGTCGCATTCCGCCGGAGCTCAGGCAGCGGGCTGCGCCGATGCCGCACTTTAAGCATCTTTCGATGAGGGATAACGAATGCAGCTGAAGGCGGCTTCTCTTATTTTTTTTTTGTCGTCTGTGTGTGGGGGGTGGTGGGGTGGGCGAGAAGTTGCCTCTTGCAACTCCCCGTTCACTGCCATTTGTGGTTTCTTCATTTTTCCACCTCTTTCCCGCAACGTGTGTGTTTGCATCTCAGCTGGTCTCTGCCGCACTTGTCGCATTTAACTGGGCATTTGTAGTGGAGTGGTGGTAGACGCACGCCCACACATATATCCACCCACCAACGCATCTATGCCCCGCTGCGTTGAATGTCACTGCGATGTCGCACGGATTGTTCGGCCCGAAATGAAGGCAGTTGAAAGATCTGCTGCGACCGATACTATGAGTTTACCAACATCCAAAAGTGGATTGACATTGTCATCCTGGAGAGGCGTGCCTGGACTCACGTCTTGTTTAATCAACGGGATCTTTTTTCGGCGCTGTTTGTTGCCGCTATTATTTCCTGCTTGATTGAAGCGTATGTGGTGCGAACGACATGTGTCTACGCCAGCTTGCGGGAAGGCAAACTGCAGCTGCCTACACGCCTGCACGACAGTCCCAACGTGATAGAGAGCCTTCAGTTGGTGCGGACTTTGCGTGATGAGATGATGCCAGTGATGATGTACTCGCGCACGTTGCCCACACTTTTTCTCTACGCCTGTGTGGAGTACTTTCTGTGTCTTGTTGTTGCTGTCTGGGTTGGAGCGCAATCGCAGTGTGGCAACGACGTTGTGCGGGAAGACTCGATGGTGACGTGGGCGACATCCGTGAGTGTTGCTTACGTGGCAAAGCTCGGCTACCTCGTCTTCCTCGTGTGGTGCACTCCCGTCGCTCTTATTGTTGTCGTGGACTTTGTCTTCCTGATTTGGGTCATGCGAGGGTTTGGCATCACGGCGTATCATTCGACGCGGCTTTTCGCGTTCGTGGCGGTGGTCTCATGCGTGCTCACACGTACTTTTTTCTTCCGCCACATCACCGGGTGGGGTCCACAACTTATTGTGTGACCCCCGTGCAGGTTTGCTTCTTCCATCGGTGTGGTGTGCGAGGGCGATTGCAGCGGCAGCCTGTGCGCCATTTCTTCTTTGTTTGCTGTTGCTCGATGGTTTTTCCTCCATCCCATTCTCCTCAGCCCTCTTCGCGTGTGGATCTCCTCCCTCCCCTCTCGCTGCATCCCCACATTCTCGTGCTGCTGACGCGGCTGCTCCTCCTCCTCTTTTTTTTGGTTTGACGTTCCTGCTGCTGCTGCTGTTGGTGGTGGTGGTGGAATGTGCAGCAGTTATCCTGACGAAGCTCAATTCGAAAGCACGCAGTCAAACCAACCCAGCAAGCAGCAAAAAAGGAAACAAGACCGAATAGTAGTAGCAATCACACAAACACACGCCGAGCACAATTAATACAAGAGGGAAGGCTTCATGAAGGTAAAGATCGTTTTTTGTGCGCATGCTCTCAAGCAGCCGCCGTCGCAGCTCCCCGCGGCGATGAAGGTGGATGGCAACAGCGTGAAGTTTGTGTGCCCGGAATCCCTAAAAAACGAAGGTTTCCCAGTCGCTGATGCCCCCTTCAATGTCGATATGGCATTCGAGTCCCCGCAGCCAAACACACTCACCCAAAAGTTATTTTCCACCTCCGCCACAAATTTCATTCGGAAGCGTCAAAATTTGGTGGTTTTCAGCTACGGGGTGCGCTCAACACCGAAGCGACACCTCATGTACGGAGACGGATCTGCGGCTGAGGGTTACGCGGTCAAGTTGATGGCTGACGTGGTGCAGCGCGGCGCTGGTAAAGGCATTTTCGCCCTCTCCTGCTACGTTTTGGGGACTTCGGAGCGTCTGATCGACTTACTCAACCTTCAAAACAAGCAGGGTGTCATTGTGGAGTCTGTAAAGGATGGTACACGTGTTCGAAAGGTGGTGCGGCTTCGTTTAACATCGGCGGCTGATGTTCATTCGGCCATGGGCACTATTGTGAAGAGCTACCAGAAGGTGTTTGCCCCCGTCTTGTGCGAAAAACAACCGACACCCGAACTGGAGGCCCTTCCGCCCTACATGCCTGACACTATCATCCTTCAGCTTTGCCGCTACGAGGATGAAGCCGCCTTTAAAGACTACATGGAAACCAACTCCATGACATTTGTTGCACTTGGAGATTCGGAGCGCCCTGCTCTCTGTGAGAGTGACAGCACGGTACAACAACAGCACAATATGGCGCAGCGAACGCTATCTTCAGCTGCAGGGATCGTGTCAAGCATTCGCTCTAATAAACCGCGCTTGCCCTTTGGAAAATCAAGATTCGCGCGACTCCTTCGCCGTCCCTACAATGCCGAAAATGGAAATCCCCACAGCAAGGACAATGGAATGACGGAAACTGTATTCATTGTCCATGCTTTTTGCAACACCGAGTGGGCGGAAGAATCCTTCCATTGTCTTTCCCTCATTCGGCGTATCAGCAATGTCCGTGGCTCCACCGGGGTCATCTCATCGACGCGTGATCCTGTCGTCAACCAGTGGCGTCAGCTTCCGGACGAGGTGGAGCTCGAGGATGAGCCTATGAATGAAGACATTGTGGAAGGTGACGATGACGACGACAAATACATCATGTGTGAGGAGGCTAACCCCGCACCAAACGGCAAGGTGGATGTGAAGGGCATGAATGGCACTCATCCCAAACCTGGAGATCCCCATGAAGAGGAGGCGAAGTTGGCTCAAAATGGTGGCACCGTGCATGCGGAAGGGGCCACTAAAACAAATGGTAAAGTCCCCCAAAACGGAGTTAAAGAGGGCGCTACGGACAGCACACAGAGCCCGTCGAAGATGAAGGATGAGCCCAAGGCGAACAAGGGGCGTGGGGAAAACTCGGAGCAACAATCCCTTCAGGCAATGCGGGGGATGGGGCAGGATGAGCGGAGGCGTCAGCAGCGGCAATGGATCAACCAGATTAAGGAGATTATCGCCAAGATTCTTGAGCAAATGCGCCTACTTGCGGAGGAGCGCAAGAAGAGCGGGAGGCAGCCCACCAGCAAAGAGAGTGCCGTGGAAAAGAACATCTTGGATGGCATCCAGACGGCGGAGAAGTGTCTGTCGAAACTCATCGCTCTCGATGAGATTCAGCCCAGTTCAGGCGAAAGGGCGTCCGGCGCCCCGCTGCAGCTGGGAGCTGGGATGCACCCCCAACGCCTATTTGAATTGTTTAAAGGAAGCAGCGACCACGATACCCGCGATGTCGCCGGCAAGGGGTGTTACATCGATTCCCTTGTGGATGGGATACTCAACTACCTGCGCTGTGGAAGCCCGATCATAAATATTTCAAGCAAGGCCACATTCCTTTTTCGGTACTTTTTTCTTTCGCGTGATGACAAACGTATTCTCGCGTACGATTTGGACCCTCAAGGACGCCCATTGAAGGGAAAGAAGCCTACGCTCGCGATACCGGTAAAAGAGATCAAGGAGGTTGTCCTCGGCCTCTACACGTCTTCCTTCGTCAACTTCAGCAGCGAGGAGCAGCTGGCGAAGACGCGTCACGAGGTCGTTACGGATTTCGGGACATGCCACTACGCTCCAACGCCGATCCCTAATGCATCTAATCTTGGACGGAGCAACTACCGCGCGTTTGCTATCCTCCTCCGTGGAGGGAAATCCATCGAGGTTGTCTGTGAGAAAGACAGCGATTGGGAGGCATGGCTTGTGGCCCTCAAACGCTTGCTGCACATCCGAACCCCCGTTGAGCAGAACCTCGAGGAACGGACGGCCAATTTGACGGGCGCATGGCCGCCGTCAAGCGACAACAGCGTGACCATGAAGTGGGGCGGGCTGCTTGACATTCAAAATATGCGCGACTTCGCTTCGTTGGAGCCGGAGGAGGCAACACACTGCAGCGAGAATCACGTTCCGCCAGCGCTGTTTCTCCGCGTCAAGCGGGAGATGTTAGAGAAGTCGAAAAGCGACACTGTCACTGTTTATGATATACGCGTCTCCGCCGGACTGGATCTCTTTCGCTGCAGCCAGCTGCATCAATTCCTCTGCGAAAGGCGCATCATCCCGCCCCCGTATTGAGCGGAGAATTACAACTCCCTTTCACGTTATTCCCCGTTCATCCCCGCCTCCCCCCCTCTACAGATTCTTTCCTCTCGCGGCAATGCACTCAAGCAGTTGGATGTACATAAATATATGTATATTCACATATTTATATATTTTTTGGAATGCGTTTTTCTTTTCGCATATTTTCTTTTTTTTTTTGGCATTCTTTTGTCCTGCTTTTTTTTTTTAAAGAAAAAAGAGAATTTGTTTTTGTATTTATTTTCGTCGCTGTTGTTTGAATGTTATTTAGTCGCTGCGCGTCTCTGACTGTTTTGTTGTGTTGTCTGCGTGCCGTCTCTCTCGTTGTTGGTGTTGAGGCTTCAGGTTTTTTATTTGTTTTTGTGTGAGTGGTGTTGGTGCGGAGGGACGTGATGCAACGCGGCGAGCGACCGCCCCTCACGCCCCGCCGTTCCCCTCGTTGCCGGGGGAACTGATGGGGCAGTGCAGCCGTGTTCAAATCCAACAAATCCAACAACAACAACATAAAAAAAAAAAAAAAAACAGATGTACGCTGCACCCGACGCACCGAACGTGTTGGTGAGTCGATGGACGAGTCATGCACCTCCACCGTCGCTTGTGGAGGCCAACCGCGCGATGGCGAAGAGAAATAAAACGAAAAGAAGGAAAAAAGGGCTAAATTTTATCAATTTGTTAATTCGTGGATCGCGGATCAAACTGAGAGGGCAAACATAAAAAAAAGATTGAAACTAAAGAAGGCCATCTTGCTGGTCTGCGATGGCGGTTTTTGTGTTTTGCGCGACTCGGCGCTGCAGACGCCATTTCATCATGTGAATCAAATATTTACTTTTTTTTCCTGTTTTCGTTCACGCGCCGCATGTCCATGGCGTAAATGGGTGGTGCTTTTTTTTTTCCGCTTGGATGGGCACGGGGGCAAATGTAGTCGAGACGACGAACGATGCACCTCCAGACGCTCAAACACCACCACACACACAAAAAAAGGGATTTAAATGTCGCTCTGCGTGCGTGCACCGGAGTTGCCGCCTGAATATGTATGTCTGTGCTGAGCGCCCAGTATTTATTTATTTTGCACAACTCGCTTTGAAGTTCTTTTCACCGCCTCGCTGTCATCAGCATGGGAACGCTGTAAGCGTGCGATGTGAGCGGCGTCACCCCACTGTTTCATTTTTTTATTTCATTGTTTGACTGATTTATCCAATTGACCCGCACCCTTTTGGTTTATTTGTGCGGCAGAGGAGCTCGTCGCAATGTGTAAGTGCTGCTGCCGCTCAGACCCGCCCATGCCGCACTTTCGCCCCGCAATGGAGGCGGCCCAAAGGCGCCTTCAGCACTT
>JASANX010000816.1:0-28179 GCA_030849745.1 Trypanosoma scelopori
TCAGGCTCAGCACGTAGTCCCAGTCATCACCCTCAAAACGGGCCTGGTGGTGAGTGACATACTCCTTAGGGTGTGTCTGTTCTTGAGCAGCTGCATCCATTGTGTAAATGTCCCACAGTGTTGGATAATGGTAGTTTTTCACAGTGGTGTGAACGACTTCGGGATGACTGTTGAAGTCTTGAATGACGTATTGAACTGATAACTTGTTCTCCGCACTTGTCATTGCTACCACCTTGACGTTGTCAACAGGTATGTTAAGTGCCTGTGCAGTATCTTGACTAAAAGCGTCCCTCAAGAGATCCTCGTGGTGCATCAATGCTGTTTCCCAATTCTGCCCACTAAATCCTCGCTCTCCCTTTACCTCTTGCGCTCCCAGGTATGCGTTGTATATTGACCATAATTCTGGATATTCGTAGGCATCGACCATATTACGTATTTCCTCACGTGTTCTGTTGATGTTTGGCACCCTGCAGTTCACATGAAGCCCGTCGTGCCCATGGATGAAAAGTATTTGAATCTCGTTGAAGTCAGAAATATTAAGTGCCTCCGCCGTGTCTCGTCGAAAAGCGCGCTTGACGGCTTCTTGTTTGTCACGAAAGACAAATTCCCATTCCTCCCCATCGAATTGAAAGTGGTGCTCGGTGGGTTCGTTGCCCTCCCTTTCGTACATATTCTGAAGCCTTTTGTATGTGCATTTGTCAATCGTATCTTGCATGACTGCCCGCGAGCGAGCACCGTCGTGCTGCACTTCGGACTCCACCACCATGCGGCCTGGTGGCCCACGATATGCAAGGAACACTACAGACACGTTCTTCTTCTCGAGGTGCAGAGCTTCCGCCGTATCTTCAGAGAATATGGCGATAATTTCATCGCGCCTACGGTCGAGAATTTCTCTCCAGCGACCACCATTAAACTCACGTTGCAACACTTCGACGCTTCGGCAAGAATCCTGTGAATCCTCGCCAGCAATTGTACGGAAGAGGCCCTCTTCGATAGCCGCTTCCTCTTCCTGTTCACGTCGATAGCGCTCTTCGTCGTTTTCAGCTGCTGACACAATTTGCTGTTTTTGCATAATGGCATCATCAAGCCTCCTGATCTGCGACTCGTTCAGAGAATACCCCTTATCAGATCCTCGTGGCGTTATTGTTCCAAAACATACGAGTACGTTCTTGCGCAAAATGATGATATTGCAGTCTGTCGGCCTCCATGTGTGGAAGGCGTAGAGGAGATACTCCTTGCCTTCGGCGCCGGCAAAACTTTGATTGTATCGGGCGTGCGCGGTGTCCAAGAGCTGTGACCTACTACAGGATTCACCACGTGATGGCGATCTTCGGTGCTTCCTCTTGTAGGCACGTAGCTGCTCATCTGCCTTGTCCATCATGGCTTGATATTGAGCCACACGATGCTGTTGCTCTCCAATTCCCTGCAGCACCTCCCGCAGCTCTTTACGCTGATCAGCCTTACGTTTCTCTACAAGGCGTTGCTCCATCGTTGCCGCACTGTTGTCAAGTTGTGCAAGCACCCAGTAGTAGATGGGCCCCATCGCCTGACTACCCTTGACGGCGCGATCATAACGAAAACTCTTTCGCCGCACACACTCACAGAGAATGTACTCCGAACGCTCTTTCGAGAGCATGCGGTCTGGATCGTACTGGAGGACACGCATTTTAAAATGAGAATCACGAATAATGTGTTGCATCCGCAGCCAATCGGTTGCATCATCCTCACCCAGAAGCAGCATCACGGCACGTAGAATAGTCAACACCATCTTTGGTGGGGCTCTGTACGACTTGAGCTCTTGCCAGTGGCTGTATGAAATGCGGTCCACCTCGGTGCAGGCTGCATTCACAGCGGCGCGCGACTGAGCAAGATGGTCGTCAGCCGCATCAGCTTCCTCCATAATGGCATTCCTTCGCTTACGGAGACTTGCTGTGAGATCGGCGGCCTGCTGCATGCTTTGTGTGAGTTCCTTCTTCACCTTTGTGATATGCTCGACGAGGGCGCGTCCCTCCTCCGTCTCGAGAGCGTCGGACTCCTTGTGGTCGCAGTCCTCCGGGGTTTCCCTCTCCCACAAGTTGATCTCCACATCATGCAGGTATGGTGCTGACACCACACTTCCAAGGGTCCAGTGCACACCTTCAGTGTCGGACTGCTGCGTCGCAACGGCAACAACATCACCCACACGCAGCGTCTCAATTCCCCTATCGGTTACAACAGTGTACTTTTTCGACATCACGTCCAACTTCTCTCGCTCTGCTGGTTTCTACCGACCACTCACACACACACACACACTTCTACCACCACTCACTGCGATGATGACGATGAAAGACGCTTTTTTTGTTTGTTTGTTTGTTTGTTTCCTGTTCTTCTCCTCTTCCCCCGCCTCGCCGTCTCTTTTGCTTCTGCGGCTGCTGCTCGATGCTCTTCGCTTAAATTTCCCTCAACTCCTCCCCAGAACTATGTCCTCTTACCTCCACGTGTATGCTGCTGCTCCTTCCTTCCGCCCTTCACTTCACTTCCAGACTGTCTTGCCTTTATACCAGATTATGAATATATAAATATAAATATATATATATATATATATATATATATCGTTTTTTTTTTTTTTCCGTTTCCTTTTGAGTTCCCTCCCCCTTTTTTTCGTTGTACACTTTATGCCACTCCACTCGCGACCGTCAGCCCTCGCGTCTTATCGTTTATTGCAGTCGCCTCCGGAAGCCCTCCACACACGCACTTGCTGCTGCTGCTGCTGCTGCTCGTCCTCGTGCCCCTGCTTTCTCAGCAGTGCCAAATATGGATTTGCGGACGTGTGTGGACGCACGCAAAGAAGTAACTTCTCCCTTGCTGTTTGTTCGCGTGATGTTGTTGCTGTTGTTACTTGTCCTTTCACTGCCGTTGCTGTTGCTGCTACTGCTGTGGGTCCTTGAGATGAGGTTTGCGTGTCACCCTTTCTACTTGCTTGCTCGTTTAATTTTGTTTCCGTATGGCGCCTTATTACCGCTTGTCTCGTCGTTGTTGTTGTTGTTTTGGTTGTTACAACTCCGAGCGGTGCGTGCAGATGTGTCTGGCGTACCCAACAGTGAGACTCGAAACCCCAAAACCCAAACCGCAAGGATACAAACCCACCTGCACCCTTCTGTTCCCCCCGCCTGACGCAAACAAATAAAAAGACGCACTTCCCCCCTCCCACCACCCCCCCACTGCACTAATGAACGATGAACGCACCACCACTGAAGAAAAACGACAGGGATGATGATGAATGACAACAACAACAACAACAACAACCTACAGGAAGAAGAAAAGAGGAAGCAAAACCCTCCCACCCGGAAAACCAAAAAAGAAAAAAAAAGGAAAAACGAAACGCAAATGGAGAGAAGCAAAAGAGGGGTGGAGCAGGAATCAAATTAATTTCGAATAAAAGAAACGAAAGGGAAAAGAAAAGGACTGGCAGGGATGCAGAAGCGCCTCCTTCACTCCTCCAGCCAGCCAGCCATCGAGGGGTGTCCATGCGACTGCGCCACCCACACACACACACACACACACACACACACGCATCAGTCGCCACGTGTGTCTCATATTGAGACAGCAGGAGACCAGATGAACAATCACAGCAGCCGAAATCTGCGCATATGCAGAAATGTGCTCCGCTTCATCAGAAGCGTGAACGCATCAACATGCTGGCAAGCACGGTAGAAAGAAAAAGATGCGGACATCGGTCCATCAACACGCGCATGCATGCGTTGAAAAGGAGACACTCAGAAAGATGAGGAAAATTGAAAGGGCGAATGCGTTTATTTCGTCGTCTTCATTCGTGCGTCGTGCTCTCGTTCTCCTTTCCTTTTGTGTGTGTGTGTGTGTGCGTGCGTTGGTGGACATGTCTCTGTCTGTCAGTCTTCTTTTTTTTTGTTTGTTTTACTTCGCTTCTCGCGGCCACCATCGTCGCCTGGCACCACTCGATCATTGGGGAGAAGGAAAGGACAGATGGAGGAGTAATTGACATGACATCCGCCGCCGCTGCCGGCGTCTACCCGTCCATCAGCCTCTGCTGGGAGAGGCGGGAAGCACAAAAAAAAAAAAAAAAAAAAAAAAGCAGAAGAGCGAACGGGCCAATGGGGACTTCTTCTGACAAGGCGGTCGTCGTCCACCACCACCACCACCACCACCACCACCACCACCAGCGGCAGCACGAGCGGCAGCGTTTGCCATGACACCGTTCTGAAATAATGACGACGAGGGGAGGTGCAAACACAAGTGCGTTTTCTTTTGTTGTTGTCGTTGTTTTTGTTTTGTTTTGTTTGTGGTTCCGTTTGATTCGTTGAAATACGGCAGGCACGCCCCTCATCCCTCTCCTCGTCTCGTCACCGCCCGTGATTGCCCTCCGTCTGTCTGTTTGTCGGACTGTCCATCTATCAACGTGGTAAGCCACGCCACGCAAAACACACACCTCCACTTTCATTTGATTCTCGGCTCTTGCCGCCGATGGCTCTTCCACTCCGCCTTAACTGCACATCAGGCCCATCAAAACAATGTCAACGAGAGGCACCTCTCGCTACCGCCAACCAGACAGTCCGTCCGTGCAGATGATTACGCATGGCATGTGTAGGGAATGAGTGCACTTGCAGTCTGCCGCACATGCGCCTGCACCATGTACGCATGCCCACATTGAAAGGTGGTGGGGGGGGGGGTGGAAACCAAACAAAAAAAAAAAAAGGAGGGGATACGCGGAGCATAGAATAATGAAATGCCCGGAGCTCCGTCAGAAAATGCTGCAGACGCCAGCGACTTGTTTCCATCTCCTCATTTTTCATTTCTTTTGGAGAAAAGATAGAGAGAGAGAGAGCGCGCGTGTATGTGCGTATGTGTTGTTGTTTGTTGTTCTCACTACGTTGGTTTGGTTTGACCCACTGTTTGTGTTTCGTCTCTTCTCATGCATTACAGCAATGCCAACTCCGTGCGCACCTCGTCCAGGACGGCTGCGTCAAGCGTAAAGAACACCAGTGGCTTCAGTCGTGTGGTGTATACAGCAGCACTTGGCAGTTGCTCGTGTGCACTTGTTGGAGTGCTGCCACTATTTCCGTCCTTCGTCGGCGACTTCAACTGATCCTCCCCAAATGATGGAAACCCCGATGATTGAAATGACGGTGGTTGCGAGGAAAGATGCGGCATCCCAATCTCGCCGCTATCAAACACCAGCGTGTCGTCCATCAGGATGCGGACCTGCTTCACCCATGCCATCCGGCCCTCTGCCACCAGCGGACGGTCAAGCGCGACGATGGAGACGCAAAATGGAGAGTCTGCCACATATACCAGAGAGAGAGCAGCATGCAGCAGCGGTGCACGCGCGCCAGTCTGTGCGGCAACGGCGGCCACCTCAGCATCCTGCTGCATTGGAGTCGGCAGGGGAGTGAAGAGACACTCTGCCACAAAACAGTTCGGCACCTCAGCATAGCCCCCCCTAGTGCGGTCGCTGCTGCTACTGCTGCTGCTGATTCCCCTTTCCCCCGCGCCTACATCAGCATGACCACCTTTTTTTGTTCTTTTAGCACCATGAACGCGGATGCGCTCGCCATTCTCATCGGCAAATTTGCAGGCGCGCAATGGCTTCATTACCCACAATTTTGCGTAGTTCTTTAGCTCCTCAGGCCCCCTCGCACAGATGAGAAGACTAACCTTCAACACATACGCGACGGGCAGCAACGGGGTGAGGTAGGGCTGGTACTCCAGCAGCCATTCTGGTCGCGGCTTTAGCATCATGCGAGCGCGTCGCAGCGCCATCTCTGTGCGTATCGTCATGGAAGCGCTGAGGCTTTTCGAGCGCGAAGCACGCACGGCGTCGTTGCCGCATGCAAAGGAAGAGATATCCCCAACTGCCGGGGACAGGTCGTACACCTGAAAGCGTGGAATAGAGAGAAACGCGGGGGCCTTGCGCAAACTCACACCCTCCTCCGGGGTCACTTCAAAGATGCCGTTTGCCGCAAGTACGGAGCGCGAGAAGTTTGAATCCGGATCCCACAACGCCGCGTACGCTGCGACGAGACTGGACGGGGTGGTGCAGGGAACGGAGGAGGAGGAGAGAAACAGTCGCGCCTCCTTCACGCCGCAGAAGGTGTGCTCCCCAAGGGAGTAGTTTGCCACCTCTACGAAGCCCAAGGTGGGAAGAGGCGCCTCAAAGAGAAAAATGATTTCAATACCCCGCTCGCACGGCAGTGTCACGGCAGTGTCGGCGTTTTCGTCAAAGAGATAAATAAGTTGCTTCGTCCATGTGTCGCAACTTGTGCCGTCATCATCATCATCCGTCCACCTTTGCGAGGGAAACCGCACGTACCATTGGGAGATGCGGTGGCTCACCATGCTGCCCTGTGCGTCACGAAAGCGAAGCCCGCTGAGGCCAATAGTCTCCGTGTCTCCCCACGTACCAAGCAGCATCAGGCAGACTGATGTCACGTTTTTTTGACTCCCAGCAACACCCCCAACAATACCACTACCGGTAGTAGCACCATTGTTATTTGTAGTGCTCTCTTGGCTCCGTGAATGGCGTCCAGAAGAAGCTGCCGGTGCCGACGCTGCGTCATAGGGGGGAGAAGGCGCGGAGGATAGCGCTTGCACAGCCGGTGCATTCGCGGGGAAGGCGGCTGGAACCAAAACACCTTTCTCGCCGCCAAACTGCAGTGCTTTATCTTCCTTCTCAGGGGTGAAGAGGACGGTAGTTGTTGTCCTACACACGGCGTCGCGCGGCGGCGCTGCTGCAGCATTTGGTGCCGGCTTCACGTTCCAAGAATCACCGTGCATGGACGCTCCAGTAACAGTGGCAGAATACGCTAGTATGCGGCGCAACACCCGCTCCTCCTCGCTAAAGAGAATGTTCTCGCAGTTCTCCAGACCGATCCGGTGCGGCTGCACAACATCACCACTATTCGGGGCAATCGTTCCGCGAAAGACAAGTGTGTCGTCCACTGTCATCTCCAGCAGACGTACACCCTTGCTGGTATGCACTCTCCCACGACCACTGTAATTATGCACCCGTACCATCGATATCACCACGGGGGTGGGAAAAAGAAAACCAATCAAGTGATGGCCCTGAGGGGTGAAGGGCATTGTGAAGAGCTTCGAGTCGTCGTGCGTGTTGTGAATTCCATTCACAATGTTTTCCACTCGGTGTCGTGGTTCTACCTCAATGTCGGCGGTGGCAAAGTCCGACTCATTACTGTAGTTGACCTCCGTCTCCGCAGCAGTGGCAGCAACAGCAGGCATCCTCACTCCTGGAACAACTGGGTACTCGACGATCACGTGGAGGCGCCCATGCGGTGCGGTGTACTTCTGCCTGTCACGTGAACCCATTGACCACCGCTTTTCCCCGTACATTATTGCGCTCTCCACTTCCCTCTCGTGGTACAGTTGCTGTTGTTGCCCATTTTGCTCCTGCTCCCATGGTTGATCTTCTATACTTTGTGGGAGAGGGATGATGCGCTCGCCATTCTCGTCAAATATCTCCACACCATTCAGTCCCACCTCGTGTACGTCTCCCCAAGTAGTGAGCAGATTCAGCAGAATGAATCGCCCCTGGGGCATCCCATCTGCGAGGTATGCCTCCTGCGCAACATCACTCCCCTGTGGTCCGAGCTGAACCTCCTCCTGCATTTGTGGTACCTCGGCACGCCAGTGTGTGCTGGCTGATTCAATGGGACTATTCCCCACTCTCGGGGACTCACTAGAGAAGGGAATTCTCTCGCTGCCGCAACAAGTAGTGGCATCGCCACGGTATGACATACTTTTTGCCGCAAGATAACCAGAGCTGTTCGCTCCATCGGTAGACTCCTTCAAGTTGCCATAGTATTCAGAGTCGGCGGTGTCAGTGATGGGAAACAGTGGCACCCCACACCAGTTCGTAAAAGAGTTGACACTTGACAACCGCCCAATCACGCGGCTACTGCACCTTGCCGACAATCGACCGCCAACAGCGTCATTAATGCTTCTACTGCTGTGGCTGTTATCCCTTGTAACACCGCTGCGCGGGCTACTAGCCTCTGCATGGCCTAAGCCAAAACACAGCGGATTTGTTGGCATATAAACTACGCTCTACCCGTACAATTCATACGTATACGTATAAACAAATACACTTCTTCGTTTGCCCCGCCAAACCTACGCTCTACGTACTGGCGTCCTTGTCGGTTTGTGGCTGTCACGTAAGAGGGGGAGAAAGAGAGAAGGAGAGAGAGAGTGTGTGTGTGTGTGTGTGTATGTACGAGTTTGCCCCGCTACTGGCACTACCACCTGCATTCCCCATCCGTTTTGCTTTTCTTATATATATATATATATATATAATACAACCTCACGCACTCGTGTCATGCCCGTCCATTTGCATTTGTGTCATCCTCTTCTTCCATTGGCGCATCACACACACACACACACACACCCATCATCACTACATGCAGTGCCTGCTGCTGCTGCTGCCGTTGTTGTTGTTCGTGCGTGTACATGTGAATGGAGCGGAGAGCGGCGGAAGCTGTGCGACTGGTGATCATCATGAACGAAAGCAGCGACCCCTCCTCCTCGTCCTCGTCCTGCCCACCATTTCCACTTCTCTTCATTCGACCCGCTCATCCTCCACCTGCACGCACCAACCGTGTGAGAATAGTGCTCACGTCTGTTTCGCCTTCGGATCCCGTTGAGACAAAGCCTTCAACGTGCTCAAGGCCCTCCTCATCAGTTCGATAAACCAGACATACTGCAGCGTCTGAATGACTACAAGAAGCACCATTGACACAATCAGTGGCAACTCCCCATGGACCAGCGTCCCTCCAGCGCGATAACTCGCCACCAAATTCAAGCTCGTGTACCGCAGCCACGACCAACTAACGTAAGTACCACCCAACACGCGAATCGCGATGAACATCAACACAAACAAACCCTCCATGACAGCGGCAGCAGGGAGAAGCTTCGCAATGTCAAGTGTCCGTAGAATCGATGCGATATGCAGCGGTGCGTTGCTAAGCTCAAACATACCCGTGAAGTACGAGGCATAGTGGTCGGAAAACGGAAAGGACAACATGTACGCACCGATGAAACTCGCGATGGCGTGCACCTTCCACGCGAGCTCCCACTTGTACGCGTAGCAGACAATAATATCCCATGCAAAGTATGACATGATGGAGATGCGGAAAAAGCGGTAGCCGGGGATCTCTCGGTATTGATCGTTGTGGAACGTGTAGCCGTGTCCGCGCAGATCCGTGACAAAACACAGCGCGGCGCCACTCATAAGAAGACCGTTACACACGCTCACCGCACGCACCACCAGACCATTCCGCCTGTCCTGCGGTAGTTTCGTAAAGGAGGGGCCAAACAAGTACGCAAACACCGGCTCGGCAGCCCATTGTATGACGAACCACACGAGGAACATCGGCAGGAACACACTAAAGTCGCGGACAAACGGGGCAATGTAAAGATCATGGAATCCGTACAGCCCCATTTGTTGCAACTGCTACCTTTTTCTTCGTTTATTGTTATTATTATTATTATTATTATTATTCTTGTGGTTGTGGTTGTTACTATTGCCTTGCTGTTGCTGCTTAAATCCCTTCCGCCTATCCCTCCTTCCCTCCTGCCTATTCACTTCGACTGCTTTCCCCTCTCTCTCTCTCTCTCTCTCTCTCTCTCTTTCTGTATAAATACAAATATTCTACGCGTATTATATTGTACACGCACTCACTGGATGGACGAATTTGTTGCTGCTGCGGCTCCTTTCGCCCCAAACACGCACAACGTGTGCGGAGGATGGTGAGAAGCGAGGAGGAGGAGGAGGAGGGGAATGAAACAAAAAAAAAAAAAAAGAAGACGCGGCTGTGACGAAAGCCACCTACGCAGCCACAAGGAAGCAATCGCTTGCTGCTATTGTTGTTTTGGTTGTTGACGGCAATGACACACACACACACACACACACACGCGGTGGGGGGGCACAGCAGTTGAACCAAGAAGAAAACAAAATAAAAGAAGATGATCATCACAAATGGCACAACGCCAAAGACACAGCAGCAGCAGCAACAGCAGCAGGAATCATCCAGGGTGGGGCACAAATGAGTTTCACCAAAAACTTTCACACCTGTCGCTGCGTTTGACTTTTTTTTTTTACTTATTTTTATTATTCATGCGGTGTGTGGGCGGTGGAGCGTTTGTGCATGGCAGCGTGTCCCATTCATTCATTCATTCATTCATTCATTCACTCCCCGTAGCCCTTTTTGTTGTTGTTGTTGTTGCTTCCCCCCTTTTTCACCCACCACACATGCCTGTAAAATGGACGATTTCATTTCGTGAGCATCGACTTCACACTGCCAGCAACGTTCGCTGCTCTTGCACTCAAACACCTCACTTGTATTCCGCATGCATTTTGAGTTTTGTAGGTGGATTACACCTCACAAAGGCTGAGCGTCCCGACGCACACGAGCAAACCCTCAGCCAACCCCATTTCATAACAGTGACTCCCACACCATCCACAGCACTGCAGCGCCGCGTTGGCACATGTACCCACCCACCCCACCACCAAGCACGGCTTATGCAGCCCCACCACCAACCAAGACCTGCTCTCCCTCGCCCTGCTCCATGGCACGCGTACTGAACTTCGACCAGTACTTGTGCATTTCGAGGGCCACTACGCAGCTGTCACGCACAATTGGCTCCTCATGCGTGGCGTACATCCCAAGTGTGCCCATCGTCGAAGGGTCAGCAATGGCCCCCAAGGCCTCCGCCGCCTCATGGCGCACCATCGGGGCCTCCTGCTCATCCTGCAGCGACGCCAAAAGTGCTGACTGGCTCGAAGGGTGCTCCAGCTGCCCGAGCACAAAAGCCACTTCGTGGCGGAAAAGGACGCTCGTGGTGTCCTCGCGAAGCGCACGCGACAGCGCCATTACCGCTGCGGTGGTGCCCATGTTGCGTAGCGAAAACATGGCCTTGTAACGCTGCCAGAGCGAGGTGGCCCCGCTCGTGTCGCACAGCAACCGCTCAAGCTCCTCAACACTCCTCGGCACATCTCCATCGGTGTTTTCCGCGGAGAAGGCGGGGGCGGGGTCAATAGATACAAAAGGACACCCACTCGGTGGCTGCAGCGCCAATTCCCCCTTCTCCTCTCGGGTGCGGATGCGCTGCAGCGCCAACTCGCACGACTCACGAACAGCAACGTCGAGCTCGTTCTCTGCCCTGAGAAATATTTCCAGAAGCGACTTGCTTGACGGTGAGGCGATTGCACCAAGCGCCTCAACAGCCTCATGGCGGGTGATGGGGTTGTACGTGTCACGTGCGCAAACAATGCGCTCGAGGAATGGGCAGGCCTCCGTCATTCCAGTCTGCCCGAGGTTGTACACGAGCTCATGTTGCAGCAGCACGGAGTCGGTGGTGTCTACGGCCTTTGCGAGAAGATGCACACCAGCAGGAGTTTTCAAGATGGACTCTTTCAGGCGGTACAACTCACGGATGCGGCTGTCAAGAGGCTCTGCTGGGTTCAGCATCCTGCCATACTCCTGCTCGCATGCAGAAAAATCCTGGTCCATGATCCCACGGTCTCGCTCTGTGTGAGTGTGTATAGACTTGCAGCGTTCCTCTTGCTTGCAGGTGTTTCTGCCGCACTCAAGAGGCAATGCAGATGGAGGGAGGCGAACCAGATGGAGACACCCCGCAAGTAAATCCAAAAGGTACGAGTAAATTTGAAAAGAGAATTTAGAAAAAAAAATTTTTTTTGAAAGAAGAAGAGGGAAATTGTGACAGACAGACAGACAGAAGCGAAGAGTGAACCACAAGAAAGGTGGAAAAACCACGGGAACTCGAGCGGCGTGAGGGGGGGGGGGGGGGGGGTGACGCGTGCACACTAATATCCCCGTGTAATCCTCTCCTCCCTTCACCCTCAGCGGCCAGCGAGCATCCCCCACTCGAGTCCCCCTTCCGCGGTGACATAAGGTTGGAAAACAGCAACAACAACAACAACAAGTGGCAGTGGCCGTAGCGGTGGAGGAGGAAACGGCAGAGATGAACGTGTGCCAGCACCACACGCCGCCGCTGCTGCCGCCGCCTCGATCCTCTGAAGAGCCTCTGCATTCCAAATACTCACGCTCGCACCACCGCTCTCTCTCTCTCGCGCTCTCTCGCTTCAGCTCGTCCCGCTCCCTTTTTTTGGGGGGGGTTTCTACCACCGCTCTCTCCCTCGCTACAGCACCATTTCCCTCCTTCCCCCACCCCCGAGCAACACCACAGCTGTTGCTTCCGCTCACGTGGACATCTCATGCGTGTAGACAAACAAAAAGAAAAAGAAAAAAAAACTAGATATCAGAAACACCTTCTGCATTCCTCGCCCACCAGCACAAGAACGAACAAGAAGAAGAGCAAAGCCGAGATGCATCTCGTCCATCCCAGCACACTCTCTCCATCTGTTTCATTTGATTCCTTCATTGTCTCAGTTTTCAGCATGCATCGCCTCCGCCTCCCTAGTAACTGAACCTCAACTTTCCCACTCATCCGCACACTATCGCTTCGCCCTCCGCTGCCCTCTCGGCCTTTGCTCTGATTTGTGCGAGTCTCCAATTCACACACACACACACACACACACACACAACCACAACCACAACCACAGAATCACGCAAATAATGTGACAAGAACAACCACAAAAGAAAAAAAAAACAATTGAGCTGTCGTGTCACAAGTCGAGGCGGCGCAGAGCTTGGCGAAAAGTGAATATCTCCGAACAAAATTTTCCCTGTGTTTCAGCTCCATTCGTGAGTGCTGTCAACGCCTCGCGCACAGCCGTCTGCTTTCGCTCCGGGTATGATGCCACCAGCTGTTCTACAAAGCCGTACCAAAACGGTGGATGTGCCTGAAAGATGGGATATGCCACTGCGCTGCTCGAGCTCAGGGCGCGATCCTGAAACACAATGATGTTCATTGCCATGGATATGAGGCGCTGCCACAATTCCTGGTGCGGCGCAAGCAATTCAGCGAGTTGCTTTCGAACTTCGCGAGCGAATCGCGGGTGTCTGCCATTTGGAGTAGAATGAACACCAGGCAACGCTACGCCTAGCCGCTGCGGAAGATATCCGAATGACATTGGCGACGGTGACGGCGGCGGCGCACAGCTGCCATCTGGCATGACGGGTCGTTGAGAGGGTGAGAGGAGAATATCCTTCACCTCCCGCACCAACCCCGCAATGAATGTCAGGAAACTCAACCCATGCACCAGCACCCCAGACGATACATCCACATCTTCACATATCACCACAACAGTCCCTACCAACGCCAGTAGCTCCTCGCTCTTCAAATGACGTAGTGGAAAGTACACACCCTCCTCTGTAAGCGAGCGGAGGAGGTCAAGTGAGACGACGGTCAACTTGGGGTACTCCTTGAATACATTTGGTCCCAACAGTGCCAGTTTGCGTAGCAGCCCCGAGGCGGTATTCTCAAATGACTCATCATTATAGTACAACATGGCCCCAAAGGGCACAAAAGAACCCTGAACACACTTCTTTAGCACTTCCATAGAGAGTATCCACGGTTTCAGCGTCTTACTGTATCCCGAGGAGGATGCACTCAGTACTGCGATGTGATCATTGCTGAAGCTCTTTTCCTCAACCCTCGCAATAAGACTGCAAATGTGTTTAAACAACATTAAGCCCATAGCGCTATTGCTGCTTGAGAATAAATGCAGTCGCCCGTACTTACCAGGGCTCACAACCTCGCATAGAAGACGCATGAGCGCATTCACGACAAGCGACGAGTCTGGGACGGTGTCAAGCACCGCCACGAGGAGCGGAAATCTCGAGCAAAACCACTCAACAAAGTCCCCAAAAGAAGACTCGTCCTCCTTCAGTGCCTGACATGCACCCCGAAAATCCCGCAACCAACCAGCTACAAAATTTGCGCCTGTTGCCTCATTGTTTATAGTCCGCTGCATGTTCAACTCAATGGTGGAAAGATACGATTCCATCCGCTCGCGTGTATATGGCCCCGTCATGCCTAAAAACCACAATGCTCTCATAATAGCGGTGCGAAGCTTGCATGTTTGTTCCGACTGCGCCAATGGGAGCTCTTCAATAGGCGGAAAGTCGAATTTCAACTCCCGCAGTAGCGATGACGATGCATCACGGCATGCATCGGTGATTATATCGGCCGAGATTGAAATCAACTCTGCCGTATCATTGTCAACAATGTCACGTAACAAGTTATGACCAATATTGTCAAGCACAAATTGAAAAAGGTGTGTGCGGCACTGAAAAACATTTGAGACAAACGCCGAGAGGTTCCCGTGACGAGTGTCCGATAGAACCACCTGTACGTTATTGATAAAATGAAGAACCCCACGTTCGACAAAACTACTGAACAATGCCGGGTCGCCATTGGGGCGCAGGCGGTGATTCGCGCACCCCGTGACGTACACAAAGACATGCGAATACGGCTCCACCGCCACTTCGTCCATCGTAAGCGGCACGAGACGCATAATGCTTCCGGCGATGTAGAATAGCCACCCTGTTGAGAGCGATGAGGCAAAAATCGACATGCCAACCCTCTGGTTGAGGTAATTGGAGAGGTCAGTCAGGCACATGACGGGGTCCAGCGAACACACATTGGCGTAAGCGTCCGACTGCAAGATGACTGTTTCAATGAGATTGCTACCATCCTCAGTGTTGTTAAACGCCGCGGATGCGTCACATGCCTCAAAAGCACCGAGACGGGCATTCAAAAACGCCTGCAAGAGCCGTGGTAGAAGATCCTCAAAGTCCCGTTGGCTCTGATCCGTGTAGAAGCGTCGCTTTGATGCGGTTAGGGCAACCCAGAAGGCCATAATGGCGGTGGCCGTTGTGAAGCTGCCTTCCCTCCCGAACGGAATCGAGAGCACCTCAATGGACAATGAGCAAATAGCACTCACCCATGGTTCAAAGGCAGAAAATGAGCTTAATTCACGGTAGCCAAACGAGAGTAATATTCGCTTGCATGCTTCAGCGAGCAAATCAACATAATGTAGGATCTTGAGACGACCATCCTGCAGCATCGTTATCTCTGTTAACATGGTGAGAGTATACTGAAGGTACTGTGCACGCTCCTTCTGCGAGTCAATGAAGGTGCGATGCACCCCGCAGATGTTAATGAGGCCTGAGAGAATATTGGCGCAATGTGGATACGGCAGCCTCGCTTGTTGGCCCCACATCATATTCAGGGTTTCCTCCTTAAGCAGAGTGCTCTTCCATGTTGATGGGAAATGGGTAAACGACAGATCATCTGTCTCATCTACCACGATAGCTCCAAAGTCAAAGGAAAGGCAATTCTCTACAAGCTTCACCAACTCCGTAACATGTGGAGAGTCGGCTGTCACAAATTCCAGATGCTTCATTGACATAATAAAAATATTTAAGAGGGATTTCACTTTGAAGTTAGCGTTGCAGCGGCGATGTGCTGCAAAAGTGAGGTACGTCTGGGATTTGCTGGAGTCAAACTTAGAGAACTCAAGCACCATAGCGTTGAGGAGCTCTAAGCCAAGCGAACGCAAGGGAGATCCCTCCGGTTCCCGTAGCACCAACTCAAGCGGGTATTCAACAGCGGCCTCTAAGAAAGGTTCCTTCTCAAAAGTAAGTTTCGTCAATTTCGCATAGGCTGTTAGCAGACTTGATATCACGTGTTTCGGTGCACCATTGTCAAATGCACGCCTGAGACAACCGCCACAGTGCACCACTACCAATTCTCGCTTCTGCTCTTCACTGAGCCAAGTTCGCGTGGATTTAAACCTCAACACAAGACTCTGTGCAATGAAAAGAAGTGCGTACTGGTTTGTTGACTGCTGAAGAACCTTGAAATGAATAGCGCAATTGGTATCCTCCTTGGTGAGTAGCTCAAGGGACGCCTGCGCCATCTGTCGGGCCATAGGATCTGGGCTCGAGTACATCTGTTCCGCGAGGTGATCCACCTCGGCAACCTCATTGCTCTGCATTGGACGAGTTGTTGTTATTGTTTGTTTGTTTGTTTTTTGTACGCACAGAGAGTTTTCCTTTTTTTTTTTTTCGTGTTATTATATATATATATATATATATATATATGTGTATATATATGTATTGTGTGTGTGTGTGTGTGCGGGAGGAGAAGAAGAAGGGGGAGGTGAACGAGCGGCTGGGGTAAGTTGGGCTTGTCGTTGCCTCTTCTAGTGACTGCAGTTGTAGCCGTGGGAAGGAGGTGTGCCGGGGAGGCAGCCGATGTTTATTATACGCTGCGCTGCCTCTGCCCTCTTCTGAGACTCCCTTCAGATTAAATTTTGTTTATCTGTCTACTTCCGTGAGTGTTTGTTTGTTTGTTTGTTTTACGAGGAGGAGGAGAAAAGAAGAAGAAAGAGGAAGAGGGATCTTCTACTTTTCTCGTGTATGTGTGTGTGTGTGTGTGTGTGTGTGTGTGTGTGTGTGGTTGCCGCAGCCGTTTCTTCTCCCTGAGGTATTTTTTTTTTTTTTTTGGTTGACAACGAGGCACGCGCTCTTCTATTCGCCACTGCCACACGAACCGCCAACCTGAGCAGCAGGCACGCGACCCAAAGCAGGAGACAAATAAAAGAATGCTGTACGAAGACGAGGTACAAACCGGCAGCCATGGCAACAAGAGGCCCGACAGATGGATGCACAGACGAAAAGAAAAGACACGGGGAAGAAGAAAAGAGAAGAAAAGAAGAAAGCGGGTGGGGGACAATAGCAGGGAGAACGCAACGCCAATCACACACACACACACACCGACATCCTCATCATCTGCCACGTGAGTGCGGAGGTAAAAAAAAAAAAAAAAAAGAATTTTTTTTTCGACATGTTAACTCACACGATGCTGCTACGAGCAGTCGCCGTGAACGGCTCAATAATTGTCCGCAGCTGATCCCTGAACCCCCGGGAGTACGCTAGAGACGGCTCCTCCATCATCGTCTCTGGGGTCGGGGCGGCGTGGAGATTCTCGGCGTATGTCGAAGGAAGAATGGCGTCACGTGGCACCTCCTTGTACCACCGCTGCAGCAACTGTGTATGCATGCGGGGTGTGCGGAACGGATTGCAGAGCGCTGCGGAGGCTGCCTCGTAAGTGGACCTGCATAGCGGCAGCACCGCATCGTGCGGGGCATCCCCAACAATCGCCATGATGGTCCGAATGCCAGAGGCGGACTGAAAACCGTACGAAGTAAACATATGATCTCGCATAAGCCTGCCAAGAAAGCGAGCATCCGAGCCAGCCGAGACGCGCCCTGCCGACCTGGGGCTACCAGGTCCCGTGTTCTGGGAATTAGAGTTACCTTGTTGTCGCTGCTGCTGCTGCTGCTGCTGTTGCTGCTTTTGTTGCACTTGGCGCTGTTGCCACTGCCGCTCGCGTAGAATATCGTCACAGGGATCCAGTGACGAGAACAAAAGAAGATGCAAATGCACGACATCCTCCTCGCCAACGTAAAGATTCGCACAAGCGGCGGCCTCCGGGTAGTCCAGTACATCCTGAGAGGAGGTAAAGGTGCGGATGAAGAGTGGGTTCGTCTGCCGACCAAACAGTGCCAACGCCGCAACGGCCCATTTCGGGTGGCTCGTCTCCGTCATCTTCGCGCCATCGCTCATTCCTACTCTCTGCACTGCACTCAACCACACACAAACAAACATGCAGGCAGAGACATTAGAACAATGAAAGAAAGGGGGCAGGGGATGCGATGAGGAGTTTGAGGGAACATGTGTTGTCGTTGTTGTGTGTCGCCCGTGTGATGTGCTGCACGCGACCAACACCGGTCATTGAACGAGACAAGTATTTTTTTTTCCCCCTCTCTCTGTGTGTCTGCGTGCCCAGTAGATGAGGGGTGAGTAGGGGGTGGGAGGATGAAGGTGATCGGGGAGTACCACGAGGTGAAACGAGGGATTTCTGCCTGCTCAACACGCAAGAGGGAAGGTGAAGAGGTGCGGCGGGGTACAAATGCCTCGGGCTCCTCCACATTTTTATTTTTGGATTCAGCGGAGAGGGGTGGCGGTGAAATCTCGTGGCCCTTTGACACCCAAAATGCGTCCAACACGAGGAGTCTGTCGACGGGGTAACACGGTACCACTTTCTTGTTTATTTGCGTGCGTGCGTGCGTGCGTGAGGATCAGATGTTTTTGCATTTGGCTTCGTGATGTCTCATGGGTCTCGGCAATGCCATGTGCACTCCGAAAGAACGCAGCTGAGATACATGCATCATTCAGCAGCAGCAGCAGCAGCAGCAGCGGCGGCGCGGGACAATCGCACGCTGCAGAAAAAATGGTGACGATGGTGGCGGTGGATGAGGGGTGGCGGTGAAATCTCGTGGCCCTTTGACACCCAAAATGCGTCCAACACGAGGAGTCTGTCGACGGGGTAACACGGTACCACTTTCTACTAAAACCGTCAATGAGACGTGCAACAGGAAGAACAACAATGAAACGAGGAAGCCGCTGCCCCCACCTCACCCCCACCCTTAGAAACAAACAAAAGGAAGAAAAACAAAAGTCGAGGAGGAAACAAACGCGGGGAGGAGAAAAAATGGACGGCTGAGACCAGTGAACAGAATGTGTGCTTGGAAGTAAAAACATGGCATTCATGATTCTTTTGGCTTTCCTTCCTTTTTTCCTCCACCGCCTCTTGACTTTGTTACTTTGACCCCACCCCCCACCCCTTTTTTTCCTTTTTGTTTTTGTTTTTTACGCATCTCATGCAGACCTGCCCCTCCCTCCAAAAGGTCATCATAGAGGGAATGCATGTTTGTACGTGTGTGTGTGTGTGTGTGTGTGTGATTATGCGTGCAGTAGGGGTTGTAGCAGGGGCTTATGAATGCAAATTTAAACCCTGCACCGGTGTCTTTAGCATGCTGGCTTCAATCCACGGGTGAGAATTGGAAAGCCCTTTGGCTGCACCTTAGCGTTGTTGATCTCCAGCACATCGCCCATCTTCTGGTAGTCGAAGCGGCGACTCTTCTTTCCATAAGTGCTGCGCAGCTGCTCGATCATTTTCTTTGCAGCCTCCTGTCGATGCCAACGGTTCGTCAGCATGAAGGTGTGGGAAATGTCGTCAATGTCACCGGTGGGCATCTGATCCACGTACGGATCGGCGTAGAAGCCTTCCCATTTTAATTGATTCTCCGCCTCAGCGTCAGAGTTGAACGTCACGGCATGCGCCAGTGGGCGCTCGACAGAGAGCGTGTCCACCTTGTGACTGCTGGATGCAAGGTACTCCTCCATGTGCGGGCTTGTCCGTTTGTACATGTCGCGCAGGCGGTCACGAGCCACATCATCTCCAGTCTCAGCTTCCCTTTCATCCACCATCAACTCCTCATCGTGCTGCTGCCGCCGACGATCCTCCTCGTCTCTTCGCTGCATGGCGCTCGCCTCCAAGAGTTCCTCCCGCTTGCGGCTTTTTGCCTCCCGCTGAACGTCCTCAACGTAGCGCAAGAATGCGTCTCCATCAAAGTTGTGGGGAAGAGCAATGAGGCCACGTGACCAGTCGACATCGATATCAGGGGCGAGCACAAAGGTCACGTCCGTCCAGTCCCACGGGGCCAGCGATGAGCCGATGCGGAACAGTTCCTTTGCCCATTCCAGGCGTTGGGCATAAGTGCAGTCATTATTGAACGCATCGATACCGCCTGGTTCGGCCATCGTCCGGAATTCCTTCAAGTGCCACATGGTTGCCTCCAGCATCTGCCTAGAGATCTGGTAGAGGCGCTTCTGCGTAGCGAGCTTCGGTTGTATCAGCTTGAGCCACGGACGCAGCTGGTCCGCAGTGAGATCGCAGTCGATGATTACCACACCGTTTGCTCGCCTCGCATGTCGTCTCCCAATTTCCACGGTGAGATTTGTGAGGCCATATACACGAAGAAGCTCCTTATTTCGATGAAGCAGCTGCAGCAGCGACAGTGCATCCTTGTGGCTGCAAGATACCAAGATGTCGTCCAGCTCAAGCTCGCCGCAAACCTCCGAAATCAACTGCTCTATTGTGCTGGCAAACCGTGTGGCCGCCTCGCGGCAACGTGCGATGGCCTTGTCGTTTTGCGCAATAAAAGTGAGGAATTGTTCGGGGGTGAAGTCCCATGGGATGGTCAGCGTTCCGCTGACTTCACCCATGGTGAACTCGTTTGACACGATCAGTGGCATGGACTCCCACACCGGGTAGCGTAACTCGCCCAGGTGGAGCCGAAGTGTGTGAAGCGCTGCGGCTGACTGGAGCGGCGACAGCTCGCGAGCAAAGAAGACCTGATCCGCCTCCATTAACTCCTCCAACGTCGGAGCGGGGGTGATACTCCACTGTAACGACATGCTTTCGGTCGCCTCGTCGAGGAGTGTCTTGGTCTTCTCAGGCCGCTGTCGATTAGACCCGAAGCGTCGCCGCCGCAGCGGCTTCACCTCGGCCCGCTCAGCCGTTGCGTCCTCTGCTGCAGAGATGGACTCTGTGAAGGAATCGATACACGACGCGCGGCGCAGCAGATCCCTAAGGAACTTATTTACTGCACGCTCCGCCGCCCCTCGATGTGCGTCACTCGGGGTAAAGTTTGCTGGAAGCTCAAAGGTTGATTGGATCGCTGGTGACGACGATGATGATGGTGATGCCCCATCCGGGGCGCCACGCTGCGCAAAGGATGAAAAGGGCGATGTTCCCTCTGCGTCGGCTTTTCCCGCCCCAGGCGGATTTCCGTCGATGCTGCTGTTCTTATCGTCGTCTGACTTCCTGTAGAAGGTGAGCGTGAAAGACGTTGCTGGAGGGGGACGAAGCACGCCTTCCTTGAAGGCCTTTGCCCAACTTAACAGCTCGTTGAGGCGCGCCACGGAGTTTTCATTTACCACCTGCTGCGCGCGGTTGTGGTGAAAGAAGTCTGGGTGAACCTTTAAAAAGAAGGAGTGAAGAGCCTTTTTATACATCGTCTCCCGTGCAAACAACACACGCAAATATATATATATATATATATATTAGTGGTGTGTGTGCTTCAAGGAAAACGTGAGTTTGTGGTGGGGGAGGTGATGATGATGATAAGAAGCACAAATGTGTGTGTGTGTGTGTGTGTGTGTGTGTGTGTGTCTGGGCGAAAGATCGCTGGACAGACATGTGATGAGATGATGACATCTCGATGATGGGGATGGGCATGCACGGGGTGGGGGAGGGAGGGAGGGGGAAAGACGCCCCGAGAAGAGAACAGAAATGAGAAGAGAGTGACGGTGGCGGGAGTGAAACTAAGCGCCCCCCACCCCCCCCCAAAAAAAAAAAAAAAGAGGCAAACCGATACGCCGACAGCATCTTCTGCCGGTCCCACGCCCTCAGTGTCTCTTCCCACCACCACCACCACCACCCCGCACTCGCTCTATGTGGCTGGCGTCGCGGGGAGTGGACGATCCGCCCGTTGGCGACCCTGCACTCTGATGGAGTCTTGCATGATGCTCGCCGCACGCTGCCTCGCGCCCTCAATTGCTGCGACCGCCTTTTGTGCTCCAGATGCAGTGCTCAATGTCACATCAATCAATATTCTGCTCTGCAGGAGCTCAAACGCAGTTACCATCACTCCCGAGGCCGATTCTCCGCTTCCAAGTGATGAGAACGACGACAAGTTGTTGCTGTTGTTTATGGCCATGCTGCTGTTGACCGGTCTGTGTTGCAGCTTCCGGATCCCATGTGACGAGGTGCTCGTGTCGGAGGTGGCAGATATCAATTCATGCAACTTCTGTTGAAGCTCCGTCGATGACACACCGAGTTCATCTGGTGATTGGTGACGCTCCACGCAAATGTGCACACCAACCGCATGCTCGTTCATGACGGAGCACTGCAGGCCGCTGACAAGGGGATGCACGAGCGCCAGAAACTTCCGCGAGGACACCCCAAACGCCCTTTTCACCACAAAGTGAACAACCAGAAAGGCATCCCACTCCACAGCGATGGTGACATGCTGCCGGCCCCACCTCCCTTTGCAGATGCGCAGCTTGTGTCGCTGTTTCTTGTCCAGGACGATGGCACCGTGTACCATCGCACTATACGCGAGGAACTGCAGACCGCTGAGCTTCTCTGCAAAGGCGCGGCTAAATGGCCCTGAAGTGTCGCCAGTGCTGCCGTTCTTGTTGACCACCACAGGCACCGCACGCCTGTCGTCGATAGAATGAACTGGCAGCGCGGAGGTAGCAGCGTTCGAGTGTGACGCGCGGGACGAAGAGCAGCACGAGGTGTCACTGCAACACGCAGCCTCCACGGAGGACCTCACATGCATAACGTCCATGCACTCCGGAAGCTGCTGCTGCCGTTGCACGTCCTCTCCAGCGCCTCTCGACACCTCCTCCTCCTGTTCTTCTTCTTCTTCTGCTGGTTTCACTCGCTCCAGAGTGGCCGCATTCATTTCTTCTGACTTCGTTGACGTGCGTGCGACAACTTCCTCATCCTCTTTTCCCTCCACCGGTGTTGTTGTAGAAGCAGCGTCCGAGCCAACGGCAATTTCGACATCCGTCAGGCCTGATGCCATGATCTCCCGCAGCATAGCAGCGTCGTCACCGTGAAAGTAGTGTACAAGTGCTTTGACGGTGCCGTAACGGGCAGAAAGGTGCGCGTGCAACTCGCTTGACTCCGTGCGTCCTAAATACGCCTCCACCGCAAGAATGATGTCATACCTTTTGTTTCGGAGTAGAAACCCGGCAAATCGCGGAAACATCGCCTCGTCATTGACGGCTGCAGCACATCGTTGCAGCCGATCTGACACAATCGCCCGCCGCTCATTAGTGATGACATGTAATCGCATGGTAAACGATGATGACCCCTCCAGTGCGAACAACACAGACTCAACCCGCCGCGCCACACCCACGTCATCAGCGTGGATGCACTCCGATGAAGGTTGCAGGAAGGACAACACATCAGCTTCCACAAGCCGTCTCGCTTCATCACCGACCGCGTCCGCGAGATGCAGTAGACGCCATCCACGACAAAGGATATGGCCCTCGCGGTGCGGGATGGAGAAGACAAACGTCTTCATGCGATCCGCCAGGCACACCGAGGACCCCGTGACAAACTCCTCCGACACATCGCCAGCAGATAAAATGGCGGCAGTGGTCAGGTTGGGCTCGGCAGACTTCGCATCGTGAGACACCATACCACCCGCACGCGGGGCTGCATCAGAGAGTGTGCGTTGCTCTGCACCTATCAGTTCGGGAAAATCTGTCTTTCTGCTGCTGCTGCCGTACGAAGAAGAGTCATCGATATTCTCAACCTCCTCCTCTTCCTCCTCCTGAGGCTGACGCTGTGACCTCAGTGCATGCCTCTGTGGCAGAATCTCGCTGCTGAGAGGCTTTTCCCCGAGATTGTGGCCATCAATAGCGTCGGTACTCACAAAAGAAGGGAAAGAATCATGGGGCGACTCCGCAACAATCGCTCTAGCAGAAGCAACAGCAGCGGTATCACCACTACTACTGTCGTCATCTGGATCGGATATGCAATCCCCCCATTTGACGCTTTGCATGCCGACGGCTTCGTCGTCGACGGCGGCTTTGAGAACGGCACCCAATTCCGCCACCAGACTTTCCTCATTGTCATGGCTTTCGTGCAGCAATGTCTCTGCCGACAAGCCCTTGTAGGCGACTGGGAGTGTCGTGCCGTGCGCTGCATCGAGGAGACAGCGCACGATCTTCACCATGTCGTCCTCCGCCCTATGTAACGCCTCCGTGAAGCGCGGTAGAGCCACAGTCCCGTCGCCTGCATTCAGGTGCTGCTGCAGCCGCTCTCCCACTACCGCACGGCGCTCGTTGGAGGTAATCTGCAGCCTTAAGACGCCGCTCCCAACCCTGCTCTCGTTGTCTCCAAACGCTGCCGGTACTGGTGGTGGTGGTGGTGGTAGAAGTGTGGTCGTCTTGGCCTCAAACACCATCTTCACCGAAACCACCATCATCACCACCACCCGCCATCGCTCCACGTCCGGAGGCTGCAGAAGAGTCCATACATCCCGCTCAAGACAGGCACGCGCATCCTCCCCAGTCGTATCATTGCGGTGCAACAGACGCCAGCCACGGCAGAGCACATGTCCCTCTGGGTGAACGTACGTTATCAGAAAACTTCTCATCCGACCTGGCCTCGTTTCCTCATGTGGCACCCTCGTTTCTCTATTTTCACCGGAGTCCCTAAGCGGCCGATGCCCAACGTCGATCCCATTTGCACACTGAAACATTCCCTCTTGTTTCGGTGTGACATGTTCCATCTTTGGCTCCACAACGATGACGCAGCGGCTTTCTGCCGCAGCTGCGCTACCTGAGGACTTGTCCTGCTTCTCACACCCCAATGTTAATTGCTCACCTTTATCCGGGCTTTCGCTCCACAACTGTTTCGTTTCGCATTCTCTCTCCGCCTCGATCACCTTGATACTTTTGGCACTATTCGCTTCCAGCACGTTGCCTATCGCTTCAACTTCAATACCCGGCGATGTTTCGTCTTTGTAAGCTGCTGCTGCTGCTGCTGGTGGTGGTGGTGGTGGCGACAGCGACAGAGGAAGAAACGTGTCATTTCGAGCACCTTTTGTTGCAGCATGACCCATCCCATGAAGAGGCGATTCCGCCTTCTTTTCCCCTCTGTAACTACCGTTTCCTCCGCCATTTGCATAGTCGTCATATGAGCTGTGGCATGATGTGTTCCTCTCCCATACGCTGTTCTCACTGGCCTTCTTGGCGTCCATGGAGGCAAAGAGGCAGCCAAAATCGTACCCCACGGAGAACGATGATGGTTTACTCGCCGAAGGTACCGAGGACTCCCGCGGCAGATGCTGCTGTTGCTGTTGAGGCAGCGCTCCAACATGAATAGTACCACAGCTTGTCTGTGCATGGGGAGTCAAGGCAGTCGCCGCCCCCTGGTTTTCCCACTCCGTCACAGTCACAAGCGGTTCAGCCCCGACGGAAGACAACGTGTGCGCGTCGCTCAGTTGGTTCATACCAGGAGACATGCTCTGCCTTGCCTCACGAACGGCTGAGTGCTCCGTCTCTATTGCAGGAGAGAGAAGTGGGGTTCTGGCATGATGATGATGATGATGATGATGACGCCGCCCCCCGGCCTGCCGTTGATGCTTCTGGGGCCAGACATTTTTGTTGGGCGACCACTGCAAGAAGGAAGGACTAGCCAGCGCGGATGGAGGGAAACGCTGAGGTGTTCTCCTTGTGTGAATAGAACTTACATCGCATGAAGAAGACGGCAGTTTGCCAGACGGAGGGGCACAAATTGGCGAAGAGTAGAATGACTCACTCACCGCAATCTCCGTAAATGGGCGCGGCATGCTCCGTTGCTGCGCCTGCCTGTCACGCGAGAGATGAAATATCGGGAAGCACTCTCCCTCTTCCTCGGTTTCCTTCTTCTGCCGAAACGTGTTCGCCTGTTGCTGCTGCTCCTCCTGCCGCTTACCATCCTCACCATTATCCTTCTCTTCCTCGCGGTACCACTGCTGTTTCTCCTCGGGCGACGCGGTGAAGGCCTCCCCCGTGTCGCTGCTGGTGACAGTGAACTTCTTCGCCCCCAGAGCTCCGAGGTGAATGCTCAGCGGAGGTAGCGAATGCGCTTCCTGCTCCTGCTGTTCTTGTCGCTTCCAGCCTGCAGAGCTGGATGCCTGTTGCTGCCGCTCCTCCTGCCGCTTCTGTACTGCAGCCTCTGCGACCTTCTTAAGCACAGCGATGGAGTCGCGGTCCTCAGGTCGCATTCCTGCATTGCCCTGGAGCGCCAGATCTGACAGCACAGAAGGAGGAAGGGACCATTTGAGAACAAAGGCTTCCACAAGGAGCGTGCAGCCCTGTGCCGTCAAGAGGTTCTCCGCCATGTTGAGCACCACGAGGCTTGAAAACACACCCGTTGACGCTGATGAACGCACAGCGATGAGAAGACCCCGGAGTGCGTTGTCAGTGATACCCATTCTGTTGAGGCGGAGCTCCCGGAGATGACAGAAGGCTGGCGGGGCCAAGGTCTTGCGCCGCTGCGCATTAAACGCGGCATGCGCTACCAGCTCGCAAAAGATGCCCCCTACACACGCTTGCCCACCAATCAAGATTGTATCAAGAGTGAACTCTGACTCCCCTTCCATCTCTCGCTCTAGGCGCCACCCTCCTACAGACGGGTTACTCGGTTGACCTTCCAGTAGCAGCTGTAGTAGCAGGGATGGTGGTAGCTGCTGGTGGTCAAAGCTTTCGGAGACATCCAAGAGGTGCAATTTTGGACAGCAAAAGAGGAGATTCAAGAAGAGCTCGCGGCAGCCGATAGGGCTGCAGAGTCTCGAGAGCGGCACACCGCAGAGGTCCACCACTGTCAGCATGCAAGGGTAGTGGAGCTCCCCGAAGCTTGAGAACTTGCACACCGTCACCGATGTGTTCGCCTCCGCAGGAGAGTCATCCCTGCTATCCGTTGACGCACCTGCGGAACCATATGGCCACTCATCAGCACTTGGTGGTTTGGGCGATGCCACCGAGGAGGGAATGACACCATTGTTCGCTAACAAGAGAGTTGAAAGCCGGTGAGCACGACTCGCACCGGCAAGCAGCTCCGAAATACCGCGCGCAGTGCTCTGGCAGTTCCGCAAATCTAGGAAAGAAATCCCCAAGTGTAGCTGTGCGGCCGCCAAGTCACCGCTCGCCGCCCTCTTTGTATCCCCCGTATTAAGCCCCATGGCAGCAAGGGACGATCCTCTCCGCACCACGTCCTCCAGGCGGGAATCATGACTGACACCCTTCTCCCTCTCTACGACATCTAGATGCTGCTGCACCAATGATGGTGGGAACAAGTGGGACTCCCTGCGCAGCGACACCATCTGCAACTTGGAGAGATAAATTCCTAAAATCTGAAATCCGTAGTCTTGCAGAGGGTTCCCAAGCAAAATCACCGCATCCAGGGTGTCGGCTGCCCAAAGGAAGAATTTTCCGAGAGGCGCCGCACTACGGTATGTCAAATGGTTCCAACTCAGATCCAACACACTCAGTCTACGCAGAGCACTCCGCTCCACTGTGCTCCTCAATGTTGCCACACCTGTCTTTGCATTTGTTCCACTTCCCGGAAAACCGCTAGCTGAAGATGGAGACGCCTCCCACGCAGCAGCAGAGGCAATGCTGAAACGTGATGTTGCGGTAACACCCCTAGGCCGCCCGCATGATGTCCTCGTCCTACGGCACACGCAGCACCCATGTAGAAGAACCGCCAGTCGTTTATCGGTCATGCCCATCCGCGCCAACTTCAATGAAGACAAGCTTAGCATTTCGGGCAGCACATCCCGGCAGAAACACCCCCACTGCGTATCGTTTACTTCCACCGTGCTGAGGTCAAGCAGACATATCTGCATCACCAAGCTCCGCTGCTGCAGATGCTGGTAAAGACTTGTCCATTTTGCACCAGGAGTTGCAGAAAACGATGGTGCCACTGGTGTCGCCCTTTTGGCTACCACTTCAGCAGGAGGCAGCCATGACGCCTCCACCTCGCCGCCCTTGCATGAGTCCATTCTACCCACAATCACGGGCGGCTGAGGCGCTGGGGTTAAGGCATTCGGTATTGGCTCGTCCTCCTCTTCGCCCCCCTCCATGCACTCCGCGGCATTCCAGCGCCAACAGCCACCATGACGACCATCAGAATCGCCAGTACGCGTCCAACAAGACATGAAACAACGCAACAGCAGCAGCAGCAGCAGAAGAAGACAAGGCCAAAAAAAAAAAAAGCAATAAGCCCCAGCAAATGCAGAAAACACAAAGACACGCTACACCTCCTCTTTGGCCCTTCACAACCTTCAAAAAAAAAAAAAAAAAAAACAGGAAGCATGTGGTGAACTGCATCTCAACAGCAGAGGCATACAGAGCCCAGACACACACACACACACACTCTCTCTCTGACAACACCATTCTCTCTCTCATTCAAACGCAAAAAAGGGCGAAAATAAAACAACTACACAAAAATCTCCCACGAACGCAGCAACACAACAACAAATAAAAAACTATACTACCAGAACAAAGATCCTCACAAAAACCTTACAGTATTTACTGGGGAAAATACAAGACACAAAGAATAAATAAGAGAGGTAAGTGGCGAGGCATCACACACACAGACACAACATTCACCAACAATATTCACCAAGAAACCATCAAACAAGCAAAGGGCCAAAGAGGAGAAATCCGCCCACACCGCGCCGATCCGGGGCCTTCACTTCAGTCCCCCACAAGCCCTGGACGTTCGACGACGGGTTGGGTC